>JASFAX010006831.1:0-29697 GCA_030737875.1 Allium sativum
ATTGAAAATTTCGGCAGCATAATGGCAGGGTATTTAAAACTGGCACCGTCCCGCGTACGGCTCCTCGCTCTACCTTAAAACCTCGCGGTTTTTGACAATGGGGATTTCATACATCTAGTTCGTATGCAGACGAGTATGTTTTTCTTTTCCACAATCTATTCTAATTTTGTTTCAACCACAAACGGGTATTTTTCAACCACAAACCAACAATATAAACCACAAACAATCCTATCAACCATTTGCATTATTCACCAAATTTTTCACGCCAATTCACAATCAATAAATATCGTCCATGGTTTGTGGATGAGGGGAGTATATATATATATATATATATATATATATATTAGTATGTAAATATATTTTATTTCCATTCCACTCATTTTCAACGCATATATGATTCATACAATGCTTGTATAATTTATACTTCGCTCATATAACTTATACAACACATGTACATGAGGTATACAATGCATATATAATTTATACTTCGCTTATATAACTTATACAACGCATTTCCATTTACATTTCAGTTTAGAAATCTCACATTGGTTTGTTGCTTTGTTAAAATCGTAGCGAGCTCAGAAAAATCCCTGGACTCTTCTAGAATGTAGAGAGCGTCCTTACGAGTCCGATGTCTTCTGTTTCATCGGATTTCGTCAACATAGCAAAAGGATATGATTTTTAGAAGTTTGCAACACTTAAAAGTGTAAAAATCAGTTCAGAGTAATAAAGTCCGTATACCTTCTTTGAACCTTCAAAACTAGATTTTGAATTCTTGCTCAATCCGTAGCTTGTGGACTAGATCGGATTATACGACGACGAAGAGGGTGGAAAGGGGTTTCCAGCGCCGGCGGTTTCTCTCCGATCGAAGCAGTGGTGGTGGAAAAAACCCGGTCGACGCGATGACACTTCGTGGGCCCAGAACCCGAGAACCGCTCAACTATCGGGGGCAAAACTTATACGGATTTGAAGAATGCGAGGAGTGCTACTAAAAGTTGAACTGGGGCATGGTCAGATTCTCGATGGATTGGCCGGAATATGGATGGGAAGGGGAGAACGTTTTATCGCCATCGGTTACGAGGGGGTCGAGGGGTTTCTGAGATATTTTAAAAAATTTAAATTATAAAGGAAAATTCCTATTGGCCGGTGTATATATAATTCAGAAAATTAGGGTATTCATAAACGAACTCCTTTTTAAACCCAACGACTGTCGCCCCTAGCTAAATACCCCCATTCCGAACACAATGGGATATGTTTCGTCAGCCATTTGATTGTTACAGTCAGTTATTCTTCAAATTAAAATACAAAACATTCAATATTTGATTTGAACGTACATTTCAATTTGCCGGGGCCACAAACTGATTCTAAAAATCCCCCAAAAATAAGTTTGGCTATGTTGGGACGATACGGTCCCATCAAACTAGTTTCGTCGAATTCTGAGACCGTTTGAAAAATGGCCATATTTTGGTCGATCCAATTTAACTGAAATCAACCAAACACGTTTTCCTTTGTCACGCTCACATATTAGCTTCAAAAATTATGGAATTTGAAACCTAGCAATAATTTGACATCACGGATCCAACAAAAGTGGTTTCGTCGAATTCTGAGGTCGTTTGCAAAATGTCTATTTTCAAGGGTTATATATTCTCTATAACGACCTTTCTGAAAATTCATTTGGCCATAACTTTTGATTCCCGCTATGAAACTTCGATTTTTCAGATTCGTTAGAAAGATATTCATATACAGATTTAAATATTTTTGGTTTCACTAAAATCCATTTTATTTTGCACCCGGTACAGTCAGTCAAAGTTCGAATTCAAATTTGGAAACTGCCACGCCATTTCAGGCCTTGTTTATAATTAAAAATAATTATATTTATTTTCAAACATCGATTCAAACATACTTTTCGTCGTTATTATTTAAAATAATTTATTTTAAATATTTAAAATCCACTAAAATAGCCAAATTAAATTTTTTAAATTGGCTCAGATTTTCCGGGTTGTTACACAGAGATTTGATGGGATTTTATGTTTGGTTTTCGTAATCCCAAAATCTCTTAGCATACACAATCCAAATTCTTAGACTACATGAGATATAGAAAAAGTAAACAATAAAAATCTCACTCACTGCCCAAGAAAGAGATAGCTATGTTTAATCCTTGTTGAAATCCTATTTCGGATTATTACCACACAAAACGATTCCAATTATCCTCCCTTTATGTTTACATATGTACAAGAATCAACAAATAATCGTAAGCACATGTAGAAGTTATATCCATAATTACTAAAATAAAATTAAAGAAGGAGGAGAGGAGAACGAAACCAAAATTTCCTATAAACTGGATCCAAACAAAGAAAAAAATAAAGAAGAATGAAAGAAGATAGCCATAGAAGAATTTGAGTTTGAGTGCAGGTCTAGGGCTCTATTAATAAATGTTAAAGTATATAGGAACAGTTAGACTTAAGTAGTGAAATCTGAGTCGTCCATGACATCAACCTGAAAGAAAATGTCATAAAAACATGGTAGCCACCACCCACTCCACCCAAGTAGCACTCGGCGTCTTCCCTATATGGCGATCGATCGGTAACGACCCAGATTTTATATTAAGAAATATTTAATGGATATTAAATATTTAAAACGATTTATTTCAAGAATCAACGACTTAAAATTTATTTTATTTAACGTTTGAAAGTATAATTTATAGTATAATTAAAACGAGCTCGCAGTGCCGTGATAGTTCGTAATATTACGTTTTGAACTTTAAATGGATATGCAGAATGCAATATAAGACAGACTTTGTTGAAACAAAAAACGTTAGAATCTATTTAACTATATCTTTCTAACCAAAGTGAAAATTCGAGATTTCATTATATAGATTGTATGTTAAGTCCAAAACAAATTTCTAAAAAGTCGTTATGGAATCGTTTATAAACCGTAACGTTTTATTAAATAATATAAAAGGATTTTTCATTTATACTGAACATTGATTTAGTTAGAAAATTGAAATATCGACTTAGAAACCCAAATTTGTTTATTTTATAGCTATATGATATTCTATTTGGATATATATGAAAATAATAATTAGTTTATTATTAAATTGAATATTTCTAGAATTGAATAATATTATAATAATATTACATAGCCTTAAAAATAATAATTTTGCAAACGAAATCCGTTTTTAACGAAACCAATTTTATTGGATCTAGAATAGTAAATTATTTATAGCTTTCAAATTTCGTGCCATTCGGACTTGCTTTTTGACCGTGTGTAATTAAGAGGTGAACCAATCAATAATTTGAACTCGAAGTGGAGCTTTTTGAGAAAACTGACTCGGAATTCGACGAAACAAATTTCATTAGGACCGTAATGACAAACCATAGTTGGATATCAATTTTCATCCCGAACGGAGTTCGTATGTGCCCATACAAATTTTTAAATGGCGAATACAGGTAGGGTTACAATAAAAATCTATAAACTAATACACGAAAATTCACCGGCAAGCTAAACCCAACCCTATAAGTATACGCCATCTCCACCCCCTCAAACCCAAACCTAAAATGACAGCCGGTATTTTGCAAATAAGCCCTCCTCTACATTTGAATTTTTATCTCCCAAACCATTAGGAATTAGCCAAAGTCGCCAACATGAAAGTTGGAGTACACGGTGAGGGCAACTTGCTGTATAAATTTGGTGGCAAACAGGTGACGGAGCTTGTGGGAATCTAGCCATGACCATGGCTAGGTCAGTATCGATTTTGGTGGTCTTGTCAGCAAACGGTTAAGAGTTAGACGAAGTGGCCAACTAGGAAGTTGGAGAGGGTGAGAGAGCTATTAGTTTGTAGTTGCAGGTTTTGTCTAAAAATGCCTGTGGTGGCCACGACAAGGAGATGATCGGAGTACACGTGTTTTGGTGAGCAACGAATGGTTTATTGGTGATTGCAATGGCCACAAGCAATGATAGGTGTAGTGTCCAACATGAAAGTTGTTTGTGGTGGGAAGGCCGAGGTGCTGGTCAAGTGGCGTGGTAGCTGATTGTAACAACCCGGAATTTTGGAACCAATTTAAAAATTTTATTTTAGAAATTTTATTGAATTTTGAATATTTAAAATAATTTATTTTAAATAATAACGACTAAAAATTTATTTAAATCGAAGTTAGAATGAATTTTTTTTAATTTAATTATAAAAGGAGTTAGAAATAGCGTGGTAGTTTGAAAATTTGAAATTGAACTTTAACCGAATGTACAGGATGCAATATAAATCGGATTTTGTTGAAACCCAAAATATTAGAATCTGCTTAATAATATCTTTCCAAAAAATCTGAAAAATTGAAATTTCATAGCGGGAATCAAAAGTTATGGCCAGTTGAATATTTAGAATAGTCGCTATGGAATTTAATATAATATATAGTCCTTATAAATAGCCATTATACAAACGACCTCCGTTTTTCGACGAAACTACTTTTGTTGAATCCGGAATGTCAAATTATTGCAGGATTCCAATTTTCATAATTTTTGGAATTAATATGTGAGCGTGGCAAAAGAAAACGTGTTTTGTCAATTTCAGTCAATTTGGATCGACCAGAAAATGACCATTTTTCAAACGGTCTCCAAATTCAAGGAAATTAATTATTTAGGACCGTATCATCAAAACATAACTAGATATAATTTTTCTGTAATTTTTAGAGTCATTATGTGGCCCCGGTAAATTAAAATGTACGATCAAATTAAATAATTAAATTAAAGAAAAACATATCGTAACAGCCGAATTGGGTTACAAAACATATTCCATTGTGTCTGAAACGGGGGTATTTAGCTAGATGCGATACTCGTTGGGTTTCGTTTGGAGTTCGGATGGTTTAACGAGTTATTTTTGAATTAAAACAAATAAATAATATAAAATATAATATAATATAAAATTCTCTATAAATACACTTAAACCCTAGCCTAACACAGTCAGTTGCCGTTCTCTTTTGGATGACCACCATTCTTTGAATTTGATTCCTTTCTTTCTTCTAATCCACCGATTAACTTCAAAAACAAAGAAAGGTAAAATTGTAGATCGTTCCAAGATCTTCCTAACCAACGGCTATGATCAAATATGGTTTGCTAAATTGAGAGAATTTTCGTCAGAAAGTCACAATGTTCGCATAGGGTTTTATAGGGCCTGGAGCCACCGAGTTACGTGCAATTCGAGGAGGAGGAGGAAGGAGGCACGAGGCCTGTTGGCGTGGGAGGTTCGGATCGATGGTCGGCTGCTCGGATTTGCATGCGCAGGCAAGGATCTGCGACGAGAATATGGGTTTGAGTGAGTTCAAAAGGAAGACGATGGCTTATTGAAGAGGAAAGGGTTTACAGGAATATTAATTTACTAATTAAAATTTTAATTATCTTCTTAATGTAATAAACGATTAAACCCTTGTAATTTATTCAAATGAACACAGAATTCCACAAACAAGGATCCGTTGAAACCGTAAGATCGAGATATACGCCACGAAGCTGATTAGAGCTGAAATGGAGCATGTTGAAAATTCAGAGAAAAAACCCAATGTGAGATTTCTCGTTTTAAATTTAAAATAAATTATATATATATATATATATATATATTTAAACTGATTTTGATTGATTTTGGTTGTGATGTTGCATCTAAATATATGTTGTTCGTTAAAATTTGCCAATACATATGTCCCTTATGTTAGAAATCAAATTTGCCAATACATATGTCCCTTATGTTAGAAATCAAATTTGTCAATACATATGTCACTTATGTTAGAAATCATATTTTATCAATAAATATGTCATTTACGTAGAAATCATATTTTATCAATAAATATGCCATTTATGTGGAAATCATATTTTGTTCATAAATATGTCATTCATGTAGAAATCATATTTGGTTAACAAATATGTCATTCATGTAGAAATCATATTTTGTAAATAAAATATGTCATGTTAGAATAAAATTGTCATCTTAGTCAAAAATGTCATTTTAGTTTAAAATTTTCATTTTAGCAAAATATGTCATATTAGAATAAATTTATCAAATGTTGCATTAGAAATAAAATAACATTTTGTTATAAACTGTTTTATTAGATTAAAAATGTCACTTTTGTTAAAATATTTTATTAGATTAAAAATAACATTTTTGTTAAGGAATTTTATATTAGATTAAAAATAACATTTTAGTTAGAAATGTTTATTTAGATTAAAAATAACATTTTAGTTAGAAATGTTTATTTAGAATAAAAATGTCTTTGATTTAGAAAAGTCATTCATTTAGAAATATCATTCATTTAGAAAATGTCATTTAAATAAAAAATGTCATTTATTTAAAAATATCATTTTCATTAGAAATGTCATGTTAGTTAAAAATGTAATTTTCGTTGAATCATATTTGTGTCAAAAACAAAATAACATTTTTGTTAAATATATTTATGTCAAAACAAAATATCGTTTTTGTTGAATTATATTTGTGTCACATAAAAATAACATTTTTATGTTAAATTTGAAATTCCATATAAAAAAATATCATTTTTATGGTGAATTAGAATTGCCATATAAAATATCATTTTATGTGAATTAGAATTGTCCTATAAACATATCCTTTTATGTGAATTAGAATTGTCATGTAAAACTCTCATTTTTATTGTATATATATTTATATATATCAAATATGAAAATATTCATGTTTGAATAAAATTGGTTAAACAATAAAAATCACATTTTATTGTATAAATAGAACTTGTTAAAAAGATCATTATTTGAAATGAAATTTATTAACAATAAAAATTTACATTTTTATTGTATATTAGAAAAGGTTAAAAATGATCATTATATGAAATGGAAATTTGTTCACATTAAAAAAATTACATTTTTAATGTGAAAGAATGAATTATTAAAATGGATTCAAGTTTGATAAAATGTTTTAACATAATATAAATGTTTAACAATAGAAAATGCACATTTGTATAATATTAACATTTACATGTTTAACAGTAGAAAATGCACATTTGTATAATATAAACATTTACAGGTTTAACAATATAAAATGCACATTTGTATAATATTAACATTTACATGCTTAACAGTAGAAAATGTACATTTGTATAATATTAACATTTACATGTTATAGGAGTAGAAAATGTACATTTGTTTAATATTAACATTAACATGTTAGAGAAGTAGAAAATGTACATTCGTTTAATATTAACATTATTATGTTAGCGATATTAGAAATAATGCAAACCGAATTATAATTGGTTAAATCTATTAACCAACGATTTATTTATATAAACTGTTGTTGTTTGAAAACCCCACACGGGTATTGGGATGATATTTGACACACTGGTCCCAATATTTAATTAATTGTCAATCGATGGATTGACAGTCTGTGATGAGCGTTATTTATTTTAATGCTCACATAGTTATAAATTTCACTTTGGATGTGAATGTATAGTTTGATGATTGCTTATCATTATCGTTGAATATATGCAATGTATGAAATCCATATAACTGAAATTATATGGTAATTGATTGAGTCACATTCCGATTCAAAATAAAGAACATTTTTAAAAGAATATTTTAATATAAAGAGTATTTTAAAATAAAGAATATTTTAATATAAAAAGTATTTTAAAATAAATTCAGTGAAGAATAAAGTTATGATTTCTATGTCTGTCTTAGAATGGGCACAAAAATATAAAAATATTAAGCCGAGTTAAGTAGCAAACGCCATTTTTACCCAAATGGGTTTATCGGTCGATTTCATTCATTCTATAATGAATTAAAAAAGTAGTGATTTTAAAATATAACATTTTGAAAATTTTAATATGATATAAACATAGAATATTCAATTTTGATTTAAAATTGAAATTAAAAATCATTTTTATATGAATTCATAAATATTTTATAAAATACGTTTTAAAAAGGAAATCGTCTGTATATATATATATATATATATATATATATATATATATATACACACTTAATGGCATGAATAGAACACGCCACGCAGCGACCATTCGCGAATTTCGACCATTAACTTCAAATTGATGTAACGGGAGACCCGACCATTCGATTCTCCTAATACCAAAACCGTTGGGTTCGTATCGAAAAGAGCTTTCCAATGAATATAATAATATTGAAATCTAACGGTTAGATTTGGAGTTATGTCCAAATCAATTTTAGAAAGGGTCGCTGTAAATGCAGTTCGATGACCATTCATGGAAATCGATTGAAATGGCCTTAATAAAATTACTAAAAATGTGGAAAAATTATGTAAAATCATAATAAATGTTTTGAAAAGAATCTGGAAGAAAAATTCCAATTTTGAAAAGATTAAAATATAATTTCATCAAAATGAACTAGTTATTGACAAGAATAAATCTTTCAATTAAGATTTAATGAAATTTTCTAATTTATTAATATTTAATTGGATTTTTGGGTTTGTCGTGAATGGTGTCTTCAATAACACTGTTCTTAAACCCAGTTGTAAAAAGAATAAATCTTTTAATTAAGATTATTAGAGTTCCCAATTATATTTAGTAATTGGAATAAAATGAAATGTGAACTGGGTTTATTGTGAACGGAGTTTTGAACACATTTGTTCTTCAACCCGATTAACAGTGGAAATATAGTTTGGAATTTATAAATCTTTTTATTAAGATTCAATGGAAATTTTCCAAAGTAAAGTCTTCCAATTTAATATATTAAATTGGAATTGAAGAGATTTCGATTTAATAATAACCGAGATGAGCTTCTTAAAAGAAGACCATTATTATATATGGAATTTAAAAGGCTTTGCCGTTATTCCATTTATATTATTAGTCTAGTACGGAAATTCATATCGATTATATATTGATTTGATTTATGTGAAAATTCCATATTAATGGAAGATGATTTTGGGTTTATCGTGGACCGTGTTTTAAATTACATTGGTTCTTTAACCCATTTAAAGACAAGATTAATTTCTTAAAGTTGAATAATCACTAAATGATGATTTTTGATATTAAAACCAAATTGGAGTTTTAATGAATCTTTAAAAAGAAGATCAATGAAGAGATTTAAAAGTATTTATCCTTGATATAATTAATGGGGACCTTTCCCTAATAATATGAATATTTATTTAAAAGAATACTTTGAATTGGAATGAGGCGTATGATGTATTTCTATAGCACTTAATTATTGATTATAAAATACGCGATTTATTCGGAAAGACCGGGTTTAACCCATTCTGAATAAATTACTACAACGATTAAAAATCGAAGATGAAGACGGTGGTTGAAGAACGGAGGTCTTCACATCGTTTGGATGATTACTGATGCCTTGATTGAGAGGCATCCCAAGACAAGGTAATAAGTGGTGTTCGTCCAGACGTACTTGGAGATCGACCGGATATGCGAGGACCTCTCTCCTGTATTTGAAACATGGGACGAGGAATAAGGCGCCTCCAGTTTCGTTCAGTCCCAGAATGAACTTGTAAATGGATGGTATGTCTGACGTTGTATTACTTTGTGTTGTATTCATTGATCTCTGCTAAATATATATCTGTTTGGTGGTGGAGAGTTTATTCTCTTACTTAACACCCTTCTCTAAGACGTATGAGCTTAGAGGTAATATATTGGCAGAAATCAATGGTATGGTACGGATTGACAATGTAACATGCTAAGATGAAAATGATCAAGGCTTATTGTTGAAAAGCAGAGCCTTGTGGTTGATGATCAAAACGCAGCTTTATTTAGCATAGCTTTGTGTAGCGATACTTCGCGAGCCTCACACCCCGGTATGAACCAGAAACGGGAGAAGGACCCCTAGGGAGAGCATGTGTTTCTTTCTAGCTAGAAGTGGTGTCTTGGTTTTACAAGCCCATATATTTTTACTTATGTTGATAATGGAAAACGAGGTACCTCGGATTTAAGTCCCTAGTGGCTCTATTTTACGCCCCATAGGGCGGGGAGATGTATTGTTCAGGCATAACTAATCCACTAACATATTTGTGGACCAGCCCTGGCGCTCCGGGTGCAGTTGCGACTGAGTACTGAGGCTCGGGCTAGAGAGTCTCGAATTCGGTAAGGATGATCCGTTGCCTTGGTTTATGATGGAAATCCAACTTCCAATACGACCCTTGCGGTTTTGATTGTAAACCTATATTTAGCGACATAGTATATGGTAGCTATGCCGTCTATGATTGATATATTATGATTGAAATGTTTTTGAAACATATATAGACTATAATAATATCAACCTCGTTTTATCATATCAAGCATTTTTTACTATTATAACGTAAAACTCTATCCTCCGGTTTGCGTTGCATTGTGTGATGGGACTTGAGTCTTATGATGGTCTCATTTTTCTAAAAAGCATTGCATTGTTTAACGATTTACTTTATTTCTTGCACTGGCAATCCAATGGAGTAAACTCGTTCCGCGTTAGCGGCGTGGTCCTATGATTAGCTTTATTATTATTAGATAGGTTAGGTAAGATTTCTCATACCAGTCCCGTGACTGACTCGTAGTCTGTTTCACTTTGCAAACTCGGGTGCCCTTTTTTCCACATGGGCAGTCGAGTGGCTTGTTTTGCAGATATCTATTTTTTAGGCAGAATTCTGGATCGAAGCTTAAAGCTGTGGCCAGAGCAATGATAGTCTTCTGCTGCATTGTGTTAAGTTTATTGTAAATTATCTTCCGCTATGTTATTTATTCGATGTACTCTGATATTATGTACTATGATGTAACATTAATATGATGTAATAAAAGTCTTATGTTATTTGTTCTGATGTGTTGTATGTCCAAAGTTAGCGTATTCGGGTTTTTGAACGGTCTTAGTCGATTTTGCGATCGATTAGGTCCGGGCGAAATTCGAATCATTACAGTTGGTATCAGATCTCTGGTTAGCTCAAATATTTGGGGTACAACTCGTTAGAACTGAACAAAAGACTCATCAAAGGTCGGATTAGTAATGTCCTATGAAAGAATACTCATTAGAGATAGGATCAGTAGCATCCTAGAATGAGAAAACTCATTAGAGATGGGGTTAGCAATGCCCTAGAATGAGTTGAGCGTGACAAGTTTATAATTAACGTATTTGTGATTATATATATAATCCGATCTTAGAAAATATGATTTTTGATACATATAAAAGTTATGTATTTTTGAAAAGCTAAACCACTAATTGATTGATGGTTGTGTTGTGTGATTATTAGTTCAACTAATAAAATTATTGAAACCAAATGAAAAAATTAAAAGTTGAGTTGGTTAATTAAAAAACTTTCAGCTCCGTTCCTTTTCGAGGACGAAAAGATTTTAAGTGGGGGAGATTGTAATAACCCTAAATTTTGGAACCAATTTAAAAAAATTTATTTCAGAAATTTTATTGAATTTTGAATATTTAAAATAATTTATTTTAAATAATAACGGCTAAAAATTTATTTAAATTGAAGTTAGAACAATTTTTTTTAATTTAATTATAAAAGGAGTTAGAAATAGCGCGGTAGTTTGAAAAATTGAAATTAAATTTTGACGAATGTATAGGATGCAAAATAAATCAGATTTTGGTGAAACCAAAAATATTAGAATCTGTTTAATAATATCTTTCCAATGAATCTGATAAATTGAAATTTCATCGCGGGAATCAAAAGTTATGGCCAGTTGAATATTCAGAATAGTCGCTATGAAATTTAATATAATATATAGCCCTTATAAATAGCCATTTTACAAACGACCTCCGTTTTCGACGAAACCACTTTTGTTGAATCCGAAATGTCAAATTATTGCAGGATTCCAATTTTCATAATTTTTGGAATTATTATTGAGCGTGGCAAAAGAAAACGTGTTTTGTCAATTCAGTCAATTTGGATCGACCGGAAAATGACCATTTTTCAAAAACGGCAGGAAAATTGGCACAAGGAAAAACTTAGACAAAAGTTTAGGGAGAAGGACAAGAAGTTTGAATTTTAGCCACAAGGACACTTTGTAGTGTATGATAGTGGACCCCTGAATTCCACTTTACACTAAAAAGTGTCCTTGTGGCTAAAATCCAAACTTCTTGTCCTTGAAACTAAATTTTTCTCTAAGTTTTTCCTTCTCCCTAAAAACCTCTTTTCTGTAATTTTTAGAGTCAGTATATGGCCCCGGTAAATTAAAATGTACGATCAAATTAAATAGTTAAATGTTTTATAATTTAATTTAAAGAAAAACATGTTGTAACAGCCGAATTGGGTTACGAAACATGGCGATAGTCATTGGGTTTCGTTTGGAGTTCGGATGGTTTAACGAGAATTTTTTTAATTAAAACAAATAAATAACATAAAATTCTCTATAAATACACTTAAACCCCAGCCTAACATGGTCAGCTACCTTTCTCTTTTGTATGGCCACCATTCTTTGAATTTGATTCCTTTCTTTCTTCCAATCCACCGATTAACTTCAAAAACAAATAAAGGTAAAATTGTAGATCGTTCCAAGTTCTTCCTAACCAATGGCTATGATCAAATATGGTTTGCTAAATTGAGAGAATTTTCGTCAGAAAGTCACGACATTCGCATAGGGTTTTATGGGGCCTGGAGCCACCAAGTTATGCACAATTTGAGGAGGAGGAAGGAGGCGCGAGGCCCGTTGGCGTGGGAGGTTCGGATCGATGGTCGGCTGCTCGGATTTGCATGTGCAGGCAAGGATCTGCGATGAGAAATGGGTTTGAGCGAGTTCAAAAGGAAGACGATGGCTTATTGAAGAGGAAAGGGTTTACAGGAATATTAATTTATTAATTAAAATTTTAATTATCTTCTTAATGTTATAAATGATTTAAGCCCTGTAATTTATTCAAATGAACACAGAATTCTACAAACAAGGATCCGTTGAAACCGTAAGATCGAGATCTACGCCACGAAGCTGACTAGAGCTGAAACGGAGCATGTTGAAAATTCAGAGAAAAAAAGCCAATGTGAGATTTGTCGTTTTAAATTTAAAATAAATTATATATATATATTTAAACTGATTTTGATTGATTTTGGTTGTGATGTTGGATCTAAATATACGTTGTTCGTTAAAATTTGCCAATACATATGTCCCTTATGTTTGAAATCAAATTTGCCAATACATATGTCCCTTATGTTAGAAATCAAATTTGTCAATACATATGTCACTTATGTTAGAAATCATATTTTATCAATAAATATGTCATTTATGTAGAAATCATATTTTATCAATAAATATGTCATTTATGTAGAAATCATATTTTGTCCATAAATATGTCATTTATGTAGAAATCATATTTGGTTAACAAATATGTCATTCATGTAGAAATCATATTTTGTAAATAAAATATGTCATGTTAGAATAAAATTGTCATCTTAGTCAAAAATGTCATTTCAGTTTAAAAATGTCATTTTAGTAAAATATGTCATATTAAAATAAATTTATCAAATGTTGCATTAGAAATAAAATAACATTTTGTCATAAAATGTTTTATTAGATTAAAAATGTCACTTTTGTTAGAAATATTTTATTAGATTAAAAATAACATTTTTGCTAAGGAATGTTATATTAGATTAAAAATAACATTTTAGTTAGAAATGTTTATTTAGATTAATAATAACATTTTAGTTAGAAATGATTATTTAGAATAAAAATGTCTTTGATTTAGAAAAGTCATTCATTTAGAAATATCAATCATTTAGAAAATGTCATTTAAATAAAAAATGTCATTTATTTAAAAATATCATTTTCATTAGAAATGTCATGTTAGTTAAAAATATCATTTTTTTTGAATCATATTTGTGTCAAAAACAAAATAACATTTTTGTTAAATATATTTGTGTCAAAAAAATATATCGTTTTTGTTGAATTATATTTGTATCACATAAAAATATCATTTTTCTGTTGAATTAGAAACGCCATATACAAAAATATATCTTTTTTATGGTGAATTAGAATTGCCATATAAAATATCATTTTATGTGAATTAGAATTGTCCTGTAAACATATCCTTTTATGTGAATCAGAATTGTCAAGTAAAAATCTCATTTTTCTTTTTTTTGTGCGTGTGTGTGTATATATATCAAATACGAAAATATTCATGTTTGAATAAAATTGGTTAAACAATAAAAATCACATTTTATTGTTTAAATAGAACTTGTTAAAAAGATCATTATTTGAAATGAAATTTATCAACAATAAAAATTTACATTTTTATTGTATATTAGAAAAGGTTAAAAATGATCATTATATGAAATGGAAATTTGTTGACATTAAAAAAATTACATTTTTAATGTGAAAGAATGAATCATTAAAATGGATTCAAGTTTGATAAAATGTTTTAACATAATAAAAATGTTTAACAATAGAAAATGCACATTTGTATAATATTAACATTTACTTGTTTAACAGTAGAAAATGCACATTTGTATAATATTAACATTTACAGGTTTAACAATAGAAAATGCACATTTGTATAATATTAACATTTATATGTTTAACAGTAGAAAATGTACATTTGTATAATATTAACATTTACATGTTATAGGAGTAGAAAATGTACATTTGTTTGATATTAACATTAACATGTTAGAGAAGTAGAAAATATAAATTCGTTTAATATTAACATTATTATGTTAACGATATTAGAAATAATGCAAACCAAATCATAATTGGTTAAATCTATTAACCAATGATTTATTTATATAAATTGTTGTTGTTTGAAAACCCCACACGGGTATTAGGATGATAATTGACACACTAGTCCCAATATTTAATTAATTGTCAATCGATGGATTGACAGTCTGTGTTGAGCGTTATTTATTTATTTTAATGCTCACATAGTTATAAACTTCACTTTGGATGTGAATGTATAGTTTGATGATTTGTATGAAATCCATATAACTGAAATTATATGGTAATTGATTGAGTCACATTCCAATTCAAAATAAAGAACATTTTTAAAAGAATATTTTAATATAAAGAGTATTTTAAAATAAAGAATATTTTAATATAGAAGTTATTTTAAAAAAAATTAGTGAAGAATAAAGTTATGATTTCTATGTCCGTCTTAGAATGGGCACAAAAATATAAAAATATGAAGCCGAGTTAAGTAGCAAACGCCATTTTTACCCAAATGGGTTTATCGATCGATTTTATTCATTTTATAATGAATATCAAAAAGTAGTGATTTTAAAATATAACATTTTGAAAATATTAATATTTTAATATGATATAAACGTAGAATATTCAATTTTGATTTAAAATTGAAAATGAAATTAAAAATCATTTTTAAATGAATTCATAATTTTTTTATAAAATACGTTTTCAAAAGGAAATCGTCTATATATATATATATATATATATATATATATATATATATATATATATATATAATGGCCTAAATAGAACGCGCCGCGCAGCGACTGTTTGCGAATTTCGACCATTAACTTCAAATTGATATAATGGGAGATCCGACCGTTGGATTCTCCTAATACCGGAACCTTTGGGTTCGTATAGAAAAGAGCTTTCCAATGAATATAAAAGTTTTGAAATCTAACGGTTAGATTTGAAGTTATGTCCAAATCAATTTTAGAAAGGGTCGTTGTAAATGCAGTTCGATGACCGTTCATGGAAATCGACTGAAATGGCCTTAATAAAATTACTAAAAATGTGGAAAAATTATGTAAAATCATAATAAATGATTTGAAAAGAAACTGGATGAAAAGGTCCAATTTTGAAAAGATTAAAATATATTTATATCGAAATGAACTAGTTATTAACTAGAATAAATCTTTCAATTGAGATTTAATGAAGTTTTCTAATTTATTAATATTTAATTGGAATTAAATAGAATAAATTGGATTTTTGGGTTTGTCGTGAATGGTGTCCTCAATAACACTGTTCTTAAACCCAGTTGTAAAAAGAATAAATCTTTTAATTAAGATTATTAGAGTTTCCAATTATATTTAGTCATTGGAATAAAATGAAATGTGAATTGGGTTTATTGCGAACGGTGTTTTAAACGACATTTGTTCTTCAACCCGATTAATAATGGAAATATATTTTGGAATTTATAAATCTTTTTATTAAGATTTAATGGGGATTTTCCAAAGTAAAGTTTTCCAATTTAATATATTAAATTGGAATTGAAGAGAATTCGATTTAATAATAATCGAGATGAGCTTCTGTAAAAGAAGACCGTTATTATATATGGATTTTAAAAGGCTTTGCCGTTATTCCATTTATATTATTAGTCTGATACAGAAATTTATATCGATTATATATTGATTTGATTTCTGTGAAAATTCCATATTTAATGGAAGTTGATTTTGGGTTTATCGTGAACTGTGTTTTAAATGACATTGGTTCTTTAACCCAGTTAAAGACAAGATTAATTTCTTAAGGTTGAATAATCTTTAAATAATGATTTTTGATATTAAAACCAAATCGGAGTTTTAATGAATCTTTAAAAAGAAGATCAAAGAAGAGATTTAAAAGAATTTATCGTTGATAAAATTAATGGGGGCCTTTCCCGAATAATATGAATATTCATTTAATAGAATATTCTGAATTGGAATAAGGCGTATGATGTGTTTATATAGCACTTAATTATTGATTATAAAATACGCCAATTATTTGAAAAGACCGTGTTTAACCCATTCTGAATAAATTACTATGATGATTAAAAGTCGAAGATGAAGACGGTGGTTGAAGACCGAAGGTCTTTACATCGTTTGGAAGATTACTGATGTCTTGATTAGGAGGCATCCCAAGACAAGGTAATAAGTGGTGATCGTCCAGACGTACTTGGAGATCGACTGGATATGCGAGGACCTCTCTCCTGTATTGGACATATGAGATGAGGAATAAGGTGCCTCCGGTTTCGTTCATTCCCAGAACGAACTTGTAAATGGATGGTATGTCTGATGTTGTTTTCCTTTATACTGTATTCGTTGATCGCTGCTAAATATATATCTGTTTGGTGGCGAAGAATTTATTCTCTTGCTTAACACCCTTCTCTGAGACGTACGAGCTCAGAGGTAATATATTGGCAGAAATCAATGGTATGGTATGGATTGACAATGTGGCATACTAAGGTGCAAATGATCAAGGCTTATTGTTGAAAAGCAGAGCCTTGTGGTTGATGATCAAAGAACAACTTTATTTAGCATAGCTTTGTGTAGCGATACTTCGCGAGCCTCACACCCCGGTATGAACCAGAAACGGGAGAAGGACCCCGGGGAGAGCTTGCATTTCTTTCTAGCTAGAAGTGTTGTCTGGGTTTTACAAGCCCAGATATTTTTACTTATGCGGATGATGGAAAACGAGGTACCTCGTATTTGAGTCCCTAGTGGCTCTATTTTATGCCCCGTAGGCGGGGAGACGTATTGTTCAGGCATAACTAATCCACTAACATATTTGTGGACCGGCCCTAGCGCTCCGGGTGCAGTTGCGACTGAGTCCTGAGGCTCGGGCTAGAGAGTCTCGAATTCGGTAAGGACGATCCCTTGCCTTGGTTCATGATGGAAATCCAACTTATAATACGACCCTTGCGGTTGTGATTGTAAACCTATATTTGGCGACATAGTATATGGTAGCTATGCCGTCTATGATTGATATATTATGATTGAAATGTTTTTGAAACATATATACACTATAATAATATCAACCTCGTTTTATCGTATCCAGCATTTTTGACTATTATATGGTAAAACTCTATCCTCCGGTTTGCGTTGCATTGTGTGATGGGACTTGAGTCTTATAATGGTTTCATTTTTCTAAAAAGCATTGCGTTGTTTAACGATTTACTTTATTTCTTGCACTGGCAATCCAATGGAGTAAACCCGTTCCGCGTTAGCGGCGTGGTCCTGTGATTAGCCTTATTATTATTAGATAGGTTAGGTAAGATTTCTCATACCAATCTCATGACTGACTCGTAGTTTGTTTCAATTGCAAACTCGGGTGCCCTCTTTTCCACACGGGCAGTCGAGTGGCTTGTTTTGCAGATATCTATTTTTAGGCAGGATTCTTGTAACGACCCAGATTTTCGGCCTCTTTAATTTGAATATTTTGGTTTAAATATTTTATTGGTATATTTATTGATTTTAATATTTAAATTTGAAGTTTAAAATGTTATAATTTATATTTAATTATAAACGAGCTCGAAACGACGCGGTAGTTCGAAATTTTCTATGTGAACTTCAATTGAATATACAAGGTCCGACATAAGTCGGAATTTCGTGAAACGAGAAATGTTTGAATCTGTCTGACTATAATTTTCTAATGAAAGAGAAAAATCAAAATTTCGTTGTTAAAATTGTAAGATATGTTCAAATTAAATTTTCAATTAGTCGCTATGGAATTTCATTAATAAACAATAACGTTTAATTAATTAATATAAAGAATTTTTTATGTATTTTATATTGTTTTAACCCAAATTTCTGATTTAGTCGAGTGAGAATCCATCTTAGTCTAATTTGAAGTCGTACGCTATTTCATTTGAATATATTTGATAATATCGGTTTATTCTTCAACTCAACTGTTTTGGAATATTTATATTGTATTAATATCATATAAGAATTTAAAATGGTGTAATCACCTCACTGTGAATAAGTACAAATGTATACATGAACTTCAAATGTGATACACCGTGATGAAATGATTTTTGTTGTTGTTTCCATAGTCGAACCATACATGCTACTAAATAAATATCACACTACCAAAATTTGGATTGAAATATTCATAAAGCTCTGAGCCATTCTGAATATAAAATAATAAGAAGAAAAATATATGGATCCTTGTCTGAATACAAACCCAAAGGCCCAAACAATTCACTTTACATTCAATTACAGTATGTAAGAAACAGTAAGATCCAAATTGTCCATAGAAAAGAAATAAAATAGAAGAAAAAATACAATGAGGTTGAATAGCTTCACAGGTGATTGCTCCTGTACAACACATTTTGTCCAGCGAATTTAACAGTATCCTGCACCAACAAAAGATGAATTAAATCCTTATACAGTGTCCCGTATAATTATAATCATGCTGTAGGAATATTAGCACAATCATGATCACCAGAATGATTTTTCCCTTAAACAGTTTTACAGTTTGACAAATTTAAGCAAGTGAAATAAAAGGTTCCACAGTGGTTACATTTCCTAATTATCTCCTCCTTGCATATTAACATCTCAGTTGGATCTTATTTTAGTCCAATTGTCATGTTTTAATAACAAAACACAATGCGTTAGGACCTATCGTCAGCTATACATGTTTAATGTGTAGTAAATGATATTTAATATGCTACAAGCCTACAAAGCATATACACTCTGAAATACACACGAACTATGTTATTTACAGTTGAACAAACTAGTATCAGATACATCAAAAAGAACCTTAATGAAAATCATCAAAATAAGCACAAACTAATGTCTGTTCACAATTGCCGATTTTATATCAATTCATTCTCAGTCCTGTGTATCTTATTTAGTTATAGATTGAATTCCATCATTTTATTAATTAATTATGAATAGGGAACATGCAAGATGTGAACAGGGAAAAATAGAACAAGCTTCGTATGGTGTATGTTGATTAACTATAATAAAATAAGGTAACTAAAGAAGACAGACAATACATAGCTGGTAAAAAAAACACCATTTATATGTGCCAAATCTACAGACAAAATCATAGCTAGATTATATACACAGTAGTCTCGTTGGCCTTAAGATCATGAAATCTGACCCCTACCCAATGCCTTGTCCAATCCGAATTAATGAATTTACACAGCTGTTCTAAGAAACACAACTATATACATCTACATCCTGTCTACAACCCCTATGCCGTGATACCCAAACCGATTACTTGGTGACCAAACAATTACATTTCCTTGGGTGACAAGTTGTTCACAATATATGTACAACATCACCCCATTCGAGACTTGCATAGTCATGCAAGCTAACCACACACGACAGTAAACAGTCAAACCCTTTCCCACCCAAAAGTCCAAATTTATACAATGATTTACAAAAAAAATTTAACAGCAAAAATTAAAGGGAAAGGAGATATGCTCGCTGATCTTTATTGATGGACATGAACTGATGAAACCTCACGAAGAAGACCGGATTTGGGTAGACGAACGACAAGCTGATGGAAGGGCCAGGAACGTCGTGGTTCAAACCGCAGGAAGAGATGACGGTCGCGCTGGATGTGGGGTTACCTACTTGAACTCCGATCGACGGAAGCGCCGCGATTTATTTTTATTTTTTGGCAGCAGGAAGGTTTTTTTTTTGGACTTGATGAAGAACGAAGTCCAGATGGTAAAAGGGAGGTGGCTCCTATCCTTTTAGTGGAAAAGGGTTTTAAACGTGGATCCAAGTTTTGGGTGGTAGCGTGTACGAGATGGGCTTTTAAAGTCGGTGGGCTGGCAATAATCCAAAGGGATCCAATTCGGTGATGAAAACAATCAAGCCTACTAAGGTTATTTGTACTAATAATTAGTGAAATTTATTTGAAATTAAAGGTTAATTAGTTTTATTATAATTCGTTAATAATCATAATATTTAAATCATAACAGGGTTGAACGAATTGGCCTGGGGTCCGGGGATTTTGGTCACGATTTGGACCAGAGCAGACACGGGCGAAGTAGTGGATAAAGAAACCGAGCAGCAATATTTCAAAACCAAGTAATTTTATCGTTAATCTAAATTAATCAATTATTAAAAATAAAGTAAAATCTAAATATTAATAACGTATTTTTATTTTATCAAAACTAGCTGATACAGGATAGACTGGAACCGTATTTAAGCCAGACGGTATGAAATGGAATTGAATCGGATGAGTTGAAATTCATCTGGAACGAGTAGTGTTTACAACGCAGATCAGGTGAGTTAACCTCACTCAGTTTCCCACTTATAAATAATTATAAGTCGAGTTTATCGTTTGTCTGTTATGGCTATTAATTATTGGTTGTTGATGGCTGTTTGATGTGTGTTAAGTATTTTATCAATTATTTAAATTAAAACGGTTGTTTAATTTAAATAAAATAATGTCGTTATTTTAACGATGATTTCCAAACAAGGTAACTTACCTTATTGGTTACGTATTTAAATTAAATTGGATGCCTGGATTATTATTGGTTGACCGTTATCAGTAGATTGATTATTTATCTCTATATGTTCATGATATGAAACTGTTGAACCCATACGATTGGATTATTGAATTGGTTGTTGATTTTGAAACTCAAATTCAACAGTTGATGGTTAATAACTACTAATGATTTTGGTTGAGAAATTCATGGCAGATGGCCAAAACAAACTATAAAGTTTGATTTACCGTCAAGTGAGGCGGTAGAATAATGAAATTATGAAATTCAGTTTATAACTGAATATAGATTTTAAATATATATATAAAGTTTTAAAAAGAAAATAAACCAACTATACATATATTGTTATTTTAACCGCTATTTTTATACCAAGATCTACCGTGTGCAAAGCACGTGTTTCACCGTAAGTATTGAATAATTTTATAAAGTGGATTCTTGAGTTTGATAAGCAAGTAGACGGGAATTTACCTGATGATTGATAACAAGGATTTATTGTTTTTTTAGAACAATTAAAGGGAGATTATTTAAGAATAAATTATGATTTATTTAATGGTAATCGATGTGAATGAGATTATTTGGATTAATAAATGTTATTTATTAATTCAAAAATAAAAAGACGAGTTGGGTTTGATTAGTGATTATCATGGTTTGAGATTTATCAAGCCAACTGTTTTATCAGAAATTGGTTATTAAATTAAAGAATATAATTGAGTTTCAAGGGAAGTTAAGGACGGTTTATATTTAAACCAAACTTGGTACATGAAGTTATAAAGTGAAATTAAGTGGATATGGTAAGCTTAAAATGAACATCACTCAGTATTTTAAGTAAAGGAAATGGAGATAGGAAAAGGGTTCCGTATTTAACCAAAAATGTATAAACGAGTGGTGAATGAGGAGATGGCAAGTCAAGGCATTATATTGAAAATTTACATTACCAGATATGGCATTAAGTAAATTGAATGAGATTTAAGTACGATTTCCAAAATAAATGATTTAAAGAATTAGGAAAGGGGATTTCGAAAGCAAGATGGTTTTATAAGACTATACTTTAATTATGAAGTGGTGTTAAAACAAATAGGTGTTTTGAATCACAATTCGTATTTATCTTAAGACAAGAACGTTGTTGATCAAGGTCTGAGAGGTAACTAAATACCCCAACTTGAACGACTTCGGGATTGTCGAAGGATGGTATGAATCGTGATAGTGGAGTTGTTAAGGCAGATTATTTTTGGGAAATAATAGTGAATCGTTATTTGAAGAATTTCAATATATGATGAGTTTTCAAAATAAAAGGGAATAAAGCGGGGCGTGAGAGTAGGAAATGATATTTCCATGGTAACAAAATAAACGGAGATTTTGTAACAATTTTTTTACAATGGTAAGTAAATTGATCTTGTAATTATAGGTGGTAAGAATCGTGGTGGCAAATGTTTTAAAGGATAATAACGAGGAATTGGATAAGGTTTAAGGTATTTCTTTTAAGTAATCCAATCAAAGATTCGAGAACATTTATATATTGAATTAATATATTATCTTTGGTATTACAAATAATATATTATTTTAATGGTCAAGTGATGCTGTGGAATAAACCAATATATTTATTTTGTTTTATGATTGCTTATTTTGATATTTAAATAACCGATTGTCAAAACCTGACCAATACGACCGTTGGTACGGAAAGACCGGGATCAAATTTATATTCGAAAACCATTCCGTCCAGCAAATACGTGAAGACGTCGATTGAAGACGGAGCAAGAGAAGGCCGTGGATCTTCATAAGCGGAAGGATTACTTGACGAATAATCTCTGTGCTGCAACACAGAGATATTCTGACGTGATTCGGTCGTGGTTGAGATTTTGCGGTTTGCAAGGACTACTCCTTACTGATCCATAGTGTATTTCCTAGGATGTGGTAGGAGGGTACCTTCGGTTCATCCTATTCCTGGATGACTTGTATGGACGAATGTCTGACAAAATATTTCCCAAGGACCACATACATTGATTTCTCCAAACGTATCATAGTCGGCTAGCTCCCAACTAGAGTACTTTTGTGGACATCAATTAGTGATATCTGATGGATCTAACGATGTGGCATTCAAAGTGAATAGTGGCCAGATGTTCTAAAAAGAAATTTAAACCTCAAGCCTCATCAACCGGGAAATGACAAAAATCGGGCAGGCAGCATAGCTATGTGGGTCGCTCCCATTAGGGTGTATAATCACCTATCTAGAGAAATTCCTTTTGCTTCTTTAAATCTATTGATGCTGTACCTTTTCGGGAAACGGTGGGTCGCACCCAACCGTTGCTGATATACATTCGATACACTCTAGCGAAATGAGTGGTCGGTCATGTGTGGGCCGGGTTGCAAGATGTTCTTGTTGAACCCAGTGTATTCGTCTCTAGAGATACACGATCGGCAGGTGGTCCCATACCTTGTCATAGTCGGAATCCATTCTCCAATAAGTGCCCGCGGTTTTTGTTTGTATACTATATATGTGGAGCGTGAGATGCAAGCGTTCCGCTAGATTCTATTTATTTGTATTTCGACACTATTATAATATCAGAGAATTATTGATTTTCAAAACTGTTTTGGGTTATCGTAAGGTAAAAACCGTCCGTGTTTATGTGTGGACTGGTCTTACGATTATCCTTTTCTTTCAGAAAGGAATTTGAACTTTAAATCAAGTTGGATGATATTTAAACTTAAGGGGTTTTCTCACTCTGGTTCACCCTACTGACCCGGTGTTTGTAATGCTCGGGTTAGCCCGGGTCTGCAGGTTCAGGTTACAGAATACTATGAAGTCCAAAGACATGATGGAGAAGTTCAGACGTATGATATTATCCAGTATTTTCCACTATGTGTGGTATATGAGGACAGATTATTATAACTGTCCATATATGTGATGTACTCTGATGATTGTAAGTATATTTTCAAAAAGCTCTCAATAAAGATTTATTTCTATATTATATTTTGTTCCGCTGCGATGTGAGACTCTGTGATGTGTTGGATCTTCTTCTTCTATTCTAATATTTCTTTCTTTCTTATCTCACCCTTTAAATTCTTTCTAATGACTATCTGGTGGTTTTCGATACTAGAGTTTTGGCAGGTAATACATGGTTCATTTATTATTGTCAGAATTCGGGTGTCGAATCCCTACCGCGTCGTTACAATTCTGGATCGAAGCTTAAAGATGTGGCCAGAGCAATGATAGTCTTTCGCTGCATTGTATTAAGTTTATTGTAAATTATCTTCCGCTGTGTTATTTATTCGATGTACTCTGATGTAACATTATTATGATGTAATAAAAGTCTTTTGTTATTTGTTCTGATGTGTTGTATGTCCAAAGTTAGTGTATTCGGGTTTTTGAACATTCTTAGTCGATTTTGCGATCGATTAGGTCCGGGCGAAATTTGAATCGTTACACCGATAAATCACATTCGAACATGTTTTGGGGCTCCAATGAAATTCTGGAGAACGTATGCACCATAGGCGATGACACTTAGGGCGTGGGTGCGCTAGGCTGAGGGGGACACGGTGACGGTCGGCGGCGATCCTCAGGTGGCTCCAGGAATGCGCGACAACAATCATAGGTGGTGGAGCTATCATTGAAGATTTAATATTATTTTAATTAATTAATTAATGTATTTAAAAGTTCGAATGTTTATTACTTGTCCGTATTAACTTGGAATTGAAGGAAACAAGAAAGCTGTAATCATGGAGTCGAGAGCTTTACAATAAAACTGATTTGATTAGATTTGGAGCAAACTAGAATTTTAGGTTAAATTAAACAAGAAAACAGGCTGGAAGAACTTTTATTTTATTTTTTTGGGCCTGTGGACGTGGCTCTTTTTTTCATTTGATGGAAGCGGTCTTTAAAATTTCATTTAGAGGAAAAATAGTCAGGAAGAATTTTATTTTATTTTATTCTCAACTTCATTGCAGGTTTTATTCAGCGTACTTTCTCGATTCAAGATGGCACGTCACTTTACATTTGTATTCGATTTCTCCATTTTCACTCGATCTTTGTCTTGTTTCTTTACTATAGATCTTCATTGGCGATATCAATCTTCATAAAAAAATTGCTAAATTCTGGTTTGTTGAATTTATTTCTTTTGATTATTTTTATTTTTCATTTCATATAATTGTTGTCGATTAATAATCACATTTTTTTCTCATTTAGGTTATATAGTTTGTTCTTCTTCCAGTTATCGATCTTGAATTTGAATTTATTTCAAATGGACAAGTAAGATTTTAATGTTTATTTTTATATTTCTTCACCAATGTTTATTTTGTTATTATTTTATTGGATTCGATTATTCCAGTGAATCTTTTGTGGTTTCTTAATTTATGCTATGTTTATATAGCATTCTTTATTGTAGTATTCATGTTTAGTTCTAATCTTGCCGTGTTATGTTCATTTATCATATGTTTTTTTTATAAATTTATATTGGTTTAATTCAGTACCAAAATTGATTTTATTTTGTTATGCTATGTGAATTTAGCATTTACTGTTACTGTTTTGTTCATTTAAGTATTCAAATTGGATTTTTTGCAGTACTAATACTATAATAATGAAGCAAATAGTTTGCTAGTTATTTTTAATATAATGAGAACTGTTATTCTACTCGACTTACCACAGGATCTTCTTTATTTGATGTTAAAATTGAAATTTGTGATGTTTGGCCACACCTTAATCGGTTTTCTATTGAGATATCTTGTGTTCTTGAGAATAATAATATTATTATCGACACTGATTCAGACTTGCTTGGCATTTTGTGTTTTCTAACTTTTAAGAAGTGCCAATATTTTAAGTTTACGGTTAAGGAAAATGTTGGTGCTATGGAAGCTGATACTGGTGGCTGTGGTTTGGGTTCTGCAAGTGTACAAAGCACTTCGATTGGAAGTAATTCTGGAACAAATTGCGAGTCACATGCTGATTTATCTCATTATTTGAAAGATGTGTTAAAGAAAGGTTCTCAGAAAAAAAAATGCACTGTCATATAATGATTTACGTTGGTATTTGGAGGCATTGAAAAAGTATAATCCTAGTAGTTATGTGTCCATGGATGTTAATTCTTCAACCAATCAGTTTGAGAGAGTTTGTATCGGCTTTGGTGCTTGCTTGCTTGCTTTGTTTTAAACACTGTCGACCATTAATATTTTTAGATGCTGCTCATTTGAAGGGAAGACCTGGAGTTTTGTTAGTTGCTACTTCTAAAAATGCTAACTAAGGTATGAGTTTCATTTTACTTTCGTTTTTTTCCTGGTTATTTTTGTAGTTATGACATATGAAACTATCATTGTTTTATACATTATTTAACTTTAATGCAACAATGCTTACACTTGATTTGATTGCTTTATTTATTACTGGTTCTGTTGGAAGTGTTTGTAGTATTAATGTTTAGACAGTAAGGTACTAGAAGACAGATATATAATATATGATATATTCATATATCATTTTAAGTCTAATTCAATTGTGTCTGTCATGCATTACTATCACTTAATTTAAGTTTTGATGTTACTGCAGTTTATCTATCTTTGTATTGAGAAGTCATTATTTAATTATTTCGTAGGTTTCTTTCCTATTGCTATCGATATTATTTCACATGAAAATGAATCTAACTGGTCTTTGTGGTTGTCCCATTTGAATGAAATGCTAAATGAAGACCGATCCCTAGTTTTTATGTTTGATCGTCATTGGGGGTCTCATTTTAGGTGTTCAAACACTTTTCTTGAATTGCCACGGCTCAAAGCCGTGGCAATTCATCCGCATTTGGGTGTGGTAAAACTGGCAGTATGGTGTAGTGTTCCTAAAATATTTCCTTCTTCATATCCTAGCTACTATGTACTTCACATGGAACAAAATATTGGTAGTGTTGTGAAGGCAGCTAAAGGTGATTCTTTTGCTATAGAGTTATTAAAACTTTGTGCTAGAGCTTCTAATATGTATGATTTTGAGCGATATCTTTCTAAATTTAAGGATATTAGGGGCATGGATACAGAAAATTTTCTATAAGATAAACCTTTAGATCACTGGGCAAATTTGTTTTTTTTTAAGGAAAGCGGTATGGTAAATATTCTTCAAATGTTGCAGAAAGTTTCAACTCTTGGATTTTGGAAGATAGAGTAATGCCTATAACTTCTTGTTTGGATTGTATTCGAGTGAAAGTTATGGAGCAAATGGCTAGGCGAAGGGAGGAATGTCGTTTGTGGACAATGATTCTTTGTCCTGTTATGGAGGAAGGCTTGTCTAAGTTTGTAGATGGTGGCTTTGGTAAGGATGTTTACAAGTCTTCACACTTTGTGTTTGAAGTAAAATCCCTTAAGTCTCATATTGTTGATCTCAAAAATCATTTATGTAGCTGTAATCAATGGAGAGTTATTGGTTTTCCATGTGCACATGCAATCAAGTGCATTAATAAGACTAGGTTATCAGTTTATCATATGGAGGAATATTTTACTGTTAGTGCTTTGAGATTTTCATATGCTTATGCTTTCAATCCAATTCCAGATTTTGATAAGCAAGCGGTTGTTGAAAATGATGTTTTGATTAGGCCTCCTAAACAAGTTCGTGGTGCGGGAAGACCATCTACAAAGAGGCGTGGTGAATTTGGATATTCTCAAAATAAAACGAACAGATGCAGTCATTGTAATGAAGTTGGCCACAATAAAATGATTTGTCTTGCTTCTTCTTAAACTTAAAAAAATCATGTTATTTGTTAGTGTAATGGATTAATTTTTTTTATTGTAAAGCTACTACAACTTATAGTAAATTGAAGTCAGTATTTGTGAATTCTTTGCAAAATAAAAAGTGAATTGTTATATTGTCAGTTTTGTTTAATTTCAAATGTCTGGTAATTTTGCTTTGAAAATATCCAAATGTCTAATGTTTGTTGCTTTAAAGCCAGGTTTTTTTTTTATTCAGGTTATTTTGTTCAATGCTAATAGTAATTTAGTTGAATTCATGAGTTCTATATTTTAGTATTACTAATTTTTTCAGTGCTACCTGTACTTAGACTTTTAGTTGAATGCTAGTTTTAATTAGCATTCCATTATAATTATTACGCATCTTGTATGAAATACTTTTCATGGATCAGCTAATAGGCCTAACACTACAAGCAATTATAGATCATATGCACTGCTGTTACCAAAACTTTTTTAACTTATTGTACATCAAATACTACTAATTTGGGAAAACTACTATTGTACAATCCTATTTGAGGTACTCAATATGAAGCGTTTGTTTATTATTTCATGCGATAGAACTTCTTGAATGTATATTGTTTGTAAGACCATGATGCTTAAGTTGTGATGTGCTGATATGGTGGAAAGCATGGGAAGCGTAATGCAAAAATGAATTAAATATTTACATTATTTGGTGAATTTAAGGTTATTTTGTTCAATTCTAATTGTAATTTAGTTGAATTCATGAGTTCTGTATTTCAGTATTACCAATTCTTTTCAGTGCTACCTGCACTTAGCATTTCAGTCGAATGCTAATTGTAACGAACATTCCATTATAATTAGTGTACAATTTCAACATTGAAAACTATAATCAGAGTTTCAATTTATTGTAATGATACTGAAATTTCACTATAGAATTTTATTTTCACATAATGTTAGTTTTACATAGCATTTCCATATAAACTTTTATCACCACATAAAAAATACAGAAAAGCATCTAAATTCACGTGATATTTACATTTGCATATACTCCCGGTAGTTCGTATAATGAAAACAGACAATTAAAACTTCAATTCAACAATTACAATCCAATTTTGAGCAGTTCATATAGTAAAAGCAAATTAAAATCTTTAGAAAATTTGTAAGACTTTCTCATACTTCATCTCTGTTTAATTGACATTAGTTGTTAATCTGTAGCAGCTTTACTCATCTTGCATTATATTTTTATGGTGACCAACTGTATTGCCTGTCATTTAGTACATCAAAAACAATTGCAGTTCTTAGCATTCTCATGCTCTCTTTTGTGTAACTCTCCAGCAATTCATTCTTGTCCAACTTTTGCATGTTTGCCATCAAATAGAAACCACAATCAAGTCTGTTTCAAATGTAGAGATATTAGTAAATATTACAGTATAAACTAATGCTAAAATAAGTTAGCATTCTTTACTTCAGAACTATCATTTTGCATATTTATTCATTCCAGCACAATTAAAAAATACAAATGATATATTGGCTATCAGTTTGCATTTTTTTAGTTTAGTCCAGTAAGCTTCAAAAATATGTATGCTAGTGTAAACAATCATTTGGATTCTAATAAATGTATATGCACTAAAAAGTATAGATGATAGTTTGATTTGTCATTACCAATTTTATGCTCATTGTATTTTTCAGTTGTATGTTTAGCTACTATTTTGATCATCACGCATATTCAGTTGTAAATTTCAAAATAAAAACAACAATTGGATAAATATACTCATCTCATATTCTCATATAATGCATGTAAATCAAATGATATATTGAATTATCATTCAATAATTGTCCATCTAATTATTGTCTACTATTTATTAAATATAGATATTCTATTTTCATCTATTGTCTATCATTGCATCATAACACACACAGTTAGTAAATTGAGAATAAAAGAAGTTACTTACGAATCAGAATCTT
>JASFAX010006832.1:0-29694 GCA_030737875.1 Allium sativum
CCTAGGCATGCCGCCAATTTTATGAGTGCGCTAGTTAGGGAACGGGGAAAAAAGGGTTAATACTGGCATAATTTGAATATGAACATTTTTGGACATATAATTCGAATTATTGAGTAGAGTGGGCATTAACAACTATAAAGGGAAATGTTTAATTAATTGATTAATTAATTAATAATGGAATGTCTAGTAATTACAATTAGGAATTGTAATGGCACTTATGACAAGAGGTTAGGTTACATTAGTGGTGGAAGTCTGCCTAAACCCGACCGGCATATCCAGCGCCACTAGTGTTGAACCTAATGTGGGAGGTTTAAGTGTGCAAATATGAACCGAGCAAAGACACGAGGTTAGGCCCAACTGTGGAATAATACTGCCCGGACCCGACCGACATATCCAGCATCCACACGTTGTAGGCCTAATGTGGGAGGTCCAGCCCATTATGAACCATAAATGGACATGGTAATAAATTGGACTACTTAACCAAATCCAATCCATAAGGATTGTATGATTGTGAAAAAAAGTTAGGGTTAAGTAAATTGATTGGTAGTGGATGGGTTAAGCAAATCTGTAGGGGGTGGGTAGTATTTACATATAGGCCCACAAACTTAATCCGATAAGGTTATGTAATTAAAGACACCTAGAGGTATACATAACTGGAGGAAATAATAAAGTTATGTAATTAAAGACACCTTTTAAGGTATGTTTAACTGTTATAGGGCTATGTAATTAAAGACACCTAGTGGTATACGTAGTCAGTGAAAAACCTAGTGGGGGATACCAGATAAAGGGGAGAGCTTGTATCATATTGTGTGGGACCCATTTCAGTCAGTAACTCGGAGTAGGTATCAAACAAAGTACTCCGTGCTAGGCAGAGAGGGGGCACACTTATTGATTGATTGTAAGAGATCCAAACGTAGAGGACAGTGTGGGCGGCGCAAACCGACTGGGCCATGTGCGTGCATGAGCCAGGCAGAGGGGGATAAAACGACCGTGACACCAGTAGATATGGGGCTATGCATATCGGTGAGGGGTTGCCACTTTAGGACGTGATACATCCTGCTATGGGGCTGGCATAGAGTATCTACGGAGTAAGGAGCCAATTGATTAGGGTAGTGGTTAGGGTACATTTGGACGTATGCCCTAACTCTACCACCTTATAATAGAAGGGATCATCTCATTCTGGTTGTACTAGTAATAGTGCAGAGTATTCATTAGAGAAGCGTATACACCTTATCCTGTCTACCTTGTCACACCTGCCATTTATGTAGTAATCTCTCTTATCCACTTTATATGCCTATCATGTTACTTTTATTTATTTACTTACTAAAAGTCACTAGACTCGCCAGACTTTATGTATGACCCTCTTGTTTCTTCTTCTTTCTTCTGTTTCCCTCCAGGTTCTCCGGGAGGAAACACTCTGAAACGACCCAAACTCTCCCTTAGGGGAAAACCCGGATTGTGTTGAGAACACGAAACATCAGAATACAAACAGAAGAACATTTCATTGCTTAATACAACAATTACATCAGAGTACAAGAATATAACAGAGTATGAATAAATAATATACATTGGAAAATATCAGAGATTTAAAATTACAATACAACGGAAAAATAATACATAACACAACTGAAATAGATACACGGATACAGAGCTTTCCGAGTATAGTTCCAGTTGTAAATCCAGGATCCTGTGAATATAATATCTGCAAACCAAAACTACTAGCTGCCCGTGTGGAAAATAAGGGCACCCAGAGTTTAGGTTAAAACAATAAACTCCAGGTCTATTATGTGACAGGTATGAGAACTAAAACAGGTATTTAAAACTTTACTTTAAAATAGAGTAAATCAAGGGATCACGCCGTATAACATGGAACGGGGTTTTTCCCAAGAATACCGGTGCTTATAACAAATAGCACAATTCTTTTTGGAAAATTGAAGCTATTATAAGACTCAGGTCCCATCACACAATGCAATGCAAGCCGAAGGATAGAGTTTTACCTTATAATAGGCAAACATGCTTGGTACGTTTAAAACAAATCATTTTGATACTATTATAAGTGTAAAGTGTATAAAAACAACTTCAAATATAAATGTATCAATCATAGACGACATAGTGTCCCATCCCACTATGTCGCCATACTAGGCTCTACAATCAAAACCGAAATGTCATGTATTGGAAATTGGATTTTCCTCTGTGAACCAAGGCAAAGGTTCGTCCTTACCGAACTCGAGACAATCTAGCCTACCATGTCTCAGGCTATAGCTGCAACTGCACCCTGGATCTTCAGGGTCGGTCCTCTCTTACGTTTGAGAATTGGTAATTCCTGAACAATGCGTTTCCTCGCCCTATGGGGTGTAATGGTCAATATGTCGACCATATCATCCATTGGCCCCGTAGTGACTGATATATCCGAGGCGCCTCGCTTTCCATCATCCACATAAGTAAAAATCTCTGGGCTCCATACCATGACATCACTCCCAGCTAGAAAGTAACGCATGTCCTCCTTGTAGTCCTCTTCCATTTCTGGTTCACACCGGGGTGTGAGGCTCACGAATTAACGCTATACACAAAGTTATGCTATTTAAAGTCGTGCTTTGGTCATCAACCACAAGACTCTGATTTTCAACAAAAGCCTTGATCACTTGCATCTCAGCATGCTACATTGACATTCCACGCCATGCAACTGATGTCTATCGATATATAACCTCTGAGCTCGTACGTCTCAGAGAAGGGTGTTAAGCAAGAGAATAAATTCTCCACCACCAAACATATATATATATATATATTTATTTAATAGAGATCAATCAACATAGAATAAAATCTAATGTCAGACACATATCCATTTAATAGTTCGTTCTGGGTCTGAATGAAACCGGAGGCACCTTATTCCTCGTCCCGTGTCCAATACAGAAGAGAGGTCCTCGCATATCTGGTCGATCTCCAAGTACGTCTGGACGATCACCACTTATTACCTTGTCTTAGGTATACAGCCCAATCAAGACATCTGTAATCATCCAAATGATGTGAAGACCTCCGGTCTTCAATCACCGTCTTCATTGTCGGCTTATCATCGAATCAGTTATTCAGAATGGGTATAAACCTGGCCTTTCCGAATAACTCACGTATATTATAAACAAGTGCTACACAAACACAACATATGCCTCATTCCAATTCAGAATATTCTTTTATTCAAATATTCACATCATTAGGGAAAGGTACCCATTAATTTTATCAAAGATAAATTCTTTAAATTTATTCTTTAATCTTCCTTTGGATATCAATTCAAACCAAATTAAGGTTTTTCCAAACTTGTAACGACCCGCCTTTTTGCCCGATTCTCGCTGCTAATTAAACCAACTTAAACCATTCATTAAGACGGATTGTTATGGGTACTAACATATTTGCACAAAAATAACAGAACTTTTCATTTCATTACCATAATATAACATAAGAGTTACAAGGAATACATATTTGCACAAAAATAACAGAACTTTTCATTTCATAGCAGAGGAGATACTAACTCAGCGGAAGAATGCGAATGCTCCAAAACATATAGCTCCAGCTAACACCAGAATCCTGCTCCAACTAACTCCAAGGCTAAATCTGCGAACCAAACTACTAGGCTGCCCGTGTAAAAATTATGGGCACCCACAGTTTAGGTGAGGAAACAATAAACTCCAGGTCAGTCGTGGGACTGGTGTGAGAACTCAAAATAGTTGTTTTTAGGGTTTATTTTAAAGTTAGATAATTCACCGGACCACGTCGCTAATGCAGAATGGGTTTACACGATGTGGATACCAGTGCATAGAAATCCGCAATGACTTTTTGAAAAATGAAGCTATCATAAACTCGTCCCACATCACACAATGCAAGCGCACACCAGATGAGCGAGTTTTGCCTTATGATAACCAAAAGTGCATTCATACGTGAAAATCCTCTTTTACTATTATATATAGTGTGAAAAACCTTTTCGCAAATAAATTATTAATCCTAGCTAGCATAATGCCCCATCCCATTATACTGACAATCCTACTGGTAACTAGCAGGCTATACAATCAAAATCGTACGGGCTCGTAGTGGAGATTGGGTTTCGAACATGATGGTTCCCAGTACGAAAGATCATTCATGGGCTCACAAACTCTCTTGCGCGCATCATCCCAGTACTCGCTGATAACGTCCAGACTCGGACTACGTTATACTAACCCACCATATATGAATCAGAGTACCCAACAAATAGCGTACTAGACTGGGGACTTCGCAGTACCCTTTCATCATCAAATCCCGGCGCACCGAACATATGAAACAAATATAAAAATTTGACCATCAGTTTATCGTCAATCCGGGGTGTGAGGTTCGTCGAGGTCACGATATACACAAAGTTACGCTTAAATAAGCTACGCTTTGATCATCCATAGCTCATCTCATAACTTAAGTATGCCACATTGTCCATTCACTACGCATCACTGATTTTCATCAATATATAACCTCTAAGCTCATACGTCTTAGAGAAGGGTGTTAAGCAAGAGAATAAATTCTCCGCCACCAAGTAGATATATATTTAACAAAGATCAGTGTTACGCAGTCAATTACAAAGTCAGACACACAACCCATATAAGTCCGTTCTGGGTCTGAACGAAACCACAATCCGGAATTCCTTCAAATACGTTCGGGCTTCTTGCCACTTAACTGATATAAAATTCATCCGCAAATGGGAGCGACCCATTCGAGACATTCAGCAAGTCTTCCTTACAACATGAAGGGTCCCGGTCTTCAATGTCGTCTCCAATGTCTTCAATTGCTCCACAACGTCGTATTATTACTTGGAATGGTTTTCAGACATACATCCAATCCCGGTCTTTCGAAATAATAAGCAAAGTTTAAAAAACACAAATATAGAACACATAGGCTTTCTACCAATCTCCTTCCATCTTGGATTTTGTCAAAATTAAACTTCTTTAAACCCATTCTCAAATTATTACAAAATCCATATTTAACCTTTCTCTTTTAAAACACATCCCTTAAATCAAAGATGATTTAGCCTTAAAGCGTTAATTAATTTTCCGTTTGATAACTTGTTATCAAAATCCAGTTTCCTTTGAAAATCCTTAATCCACATTTCAACCATAGTTTCCAATTGAGTTTCCAACATTCCATTCTTTAATCTTAACTAAAAGATTATACTTTCTTTCCAATTCCTCACTTTTAATTTCCTAAAATCAAAGATCTGATTAAATCCTCAAATTACGATATGAATTTTCATAACTCAATCTCATGGGGTTTCAAGAATGACATTATTGAAAATATGATTCACGACAGAAACCAAATCAATTGATATTAAACATAAGTTACACAGAAATTATTTCTACTTATATTCAATATCAATTCTCATAATCAACGAATACTATAAGTGGAATAACGATATAATAATATCTTCCAAATTCTTCAAATAGTATACATTTACACCACAGAATTTCATTTAAAATTTCTGAAGATTATTTCTATCCAACTTATCCCAGTCAACTTAGGAAACTCGTATCTTAATTAAAAGATTTATCCAACTCTTTGACATTAGATCTGAACAGAAATACCATCAACTTAAAATTAATATTAATCTCGATATTCAACTCACACTATAAGCAGAATAATGGTGAACTACCTTTTAAATTCCTCAAATAGTCAGAATCATCATCTACCGGATTAATATCAAACATCCGAAGATTTATCTCCAACCATATCCAATTATTTAAAATTGAAAACCCATATTAATATAAATTTAAATTCCATATAAAATATTTCTAATATTTTTAAACCTTTGAAAATATTCCACAAATCATTACTTATAGTTTGGAAAATAGTTTACGGTTTAAAACTTCAAAATAGATTGTTTTCGAAGGAAGCGTTACAATAGCATTTCAAAAGTGTTACAAAAGCGTTACAAAACGGTTATCTTAGCTCTTTTGATCAAAATATCATTTATCTTAGCCAAAACTTAAAATTTACAATTCAAAACACTTTTACATAATTTATTATGATTTTACAAAAAAAATCCATATTTTTAAAACATTTAAAAATAGCTGTTTATAGTTATGGTCAACAATTGTTCTTACATCGATCTTTTCCAAAACGTTTCAAACATAACTTGAAAACTATAATCCAAATTTAAAATCCGCTTTCACTCATTTGAAAGTTCTTGTTAATGGAAATCAAACGTTTTTTATTTTATGGAAATCCGATTTAGATTGCAAAAGTTATAAGCGTTTAAAGTTTGCATCTAAAATACGTAAATTGGCGTTATGCGACAAGCTCTATTTTGACAATAATAACCATTATTCTACGATACTTCAAAATATCCTAGAAAACCATTATATCCTTATATGACCCTTTTAAAAATCATTTAAATTTACTTTCCAAATTATTTTGGATCTAAAATTCGACTTCCATAAATACTAATTCATTTCTAAATTCAAATAACTTCAAATTAACCTTCCCATTCGTTGGATCAGTTAGGGATAGCCAGGGAGAGCAGGAAATTTCATTTCCAAACCCAAGCCTAGACGTTATCCTCTCTGTATTCTAGAATGTTCCGGTATTTATTTATTCATTTGAAGGACTTTAACAATATATATGAATTCATACATATGGTCTTTTCCAATTATTAACCTTCAATTTCAATAATGATATTGCTTTTAATTATGAAGGAGATTTTTCGGTCACCAATGTGATACCATAATCTTTGTGTCATAGTGTGTGCAAAACAACATCAACAACCATTTAAACACCCATAACAACCATCATCAACATGATTCAATAAATAATAATTGTGCACAAGCGTTATAACACTAACGCTTAATAGTGTGTGTTCTAAACTTCGCATCCATCATCCATCACAACAAATATCAATCATCATTAACCAATAATAATTCATCACTATATTTAAATTAGTCTAGCTACTAATTAAATATGTAAATCGTGGTTAAAGATTTCTCACCTAACAGCTTCCCAAATCTTCACGGTAGGCGAGCCTAGCTGAACGAACCTTCAGATAGTATTTCCACGCACCATCTTCTTTGCCAATATATATATTAATCTTATCTCTTTATAAGAGGAGGAGGACGAACTTTGGCAAGGTGGTGGTGGTGGTGATGGAGGCTGAGTTTTTAAGGAGGGAGGAGAAAAAATGCTAAGCCAAAATGGTGAAAGGAAGAGGAGAGGTGAATGGCTTAGGAAGCCATGGATAAGAAGGGGGGAAGGATGGAAGAAAAATGGAAGAAATGAGAAATGGAGAAGGATGGTGAAAAGAGAGGGTTAAGGTGAGTTTATATAGGAAACTTAAAGATATAAGGAGCTTACACCTCATAGGACACTTGTCCTTTCCTTATGTTTTTGATTCATGCATGTTAACACATATTCCTTAAGTGAGTAAGGTGGTGACACCTCTTCAGGACACATGTTACATTCATATTAAATCATTTTGCGACATTATTTCTAACACTTAATTTGTGTTACAAACTTGAAACACTTATTTAAGTCACAAATTTTAAACACTTATTTGTGTTGCTATGTTATTATATTTGTGTTAGCAAAATTTGATTCAACAAAATATAATGAAAACTCGTAATGACAAAAGTCCTGTTTTGACAAAATATATTATCAAATCTTACTTATCATATCTTTGCGATTATATTTAAATTTATATCTATTATTTAACTTGTCAAAATTACCATATATATTTATGTCAAATTAAAATTTAAATTCAAATTAAGTAATAATATTCCAATTTTAATTTGGCTGAAAATTCTGGATCTTTACATTTACCCCCCTTAAAACTTTTCGTCCTCGAAAAGGAAATGGAATCGTAACTAATCATTGAACAAATTCAAGATTAAGATTCTTTATAGCAAAGCTCCCTGTTCTTATATTGGATATACCAGGTAAAATAGTATAACACACATATTTACGGACAACCATATCTACATGTCCTCCGACGATAACCTCCAGTTACCTATTATATTCGATTCATCGTTTACTGGGCCAATTGCTTATACTCAACCATTTACTTCTTTCAAAAAAATTCGGAGTTATAGATTTATTCTCTTATATCTTATCTTGCAAATACAAAGGTTATTAAACTTATTCTTGTTCAGTTCCCCAAAATTACTATTATTCTTTACATGGAAAACTCGATCATTTTAGAACTCATCTTATCTAAACGTTTTAGTTTAGAAAATATCTTCTTAATATTCCCATTTTACAAATATCCTTTAATCAAATTGTGAAACATAATTCACAAGGTATTCATGCTCACTTAAACAGTTCCTTTTGTTGTCACAATATACTTTTATACTTATCGACTGTCCAAATTCGCCGATAATTCCAGATTTTAATTCCTTATATTGTTTAAGTTTGGCTATCCTTATTAATTATTCTAAATTCAAGATTACAAAACTTATTTCCTTCAAACTTTAGAGAAACAGTTTTAACCAATGTAGTCCTTAACCAAAATATCATCAAATATCATATTGTCATATTGAATTCTCAAGATATTTGCATTTTAAATTTAATTAGTTGGGGAGGACTAATTATAAAATATCCTGATTATTTAATTCCAACTTAGCCTTTAAATCATTTACCAAACTACTTCGATTGCTTATGTAAATTTCAACTTTACTCAGACGTCTTTTAATCAACTGAGAAATTCCAATCACAAGATGTCCATGCTCAAGTTTTTAATTTTCAAATATTTTGAAAGATATTTTTCCTTTATAGTCAAAATATATTCTTTCAAATTCAATTCCAAAGTAACTTCCAATTCTTACTCAAAAATTTGATTTGAGTTTTCAAATTATACATCTTTTCAAAACCTTTTATATATATATCTATATATATCACAAATGCACTTTCTCATATACTCTTTACTGGCTTATCCTTATTACAGGTTTACCTGATATAATTCTTACAACTTATCAAATTTTCAAGATCTCGCTTACTTATTCTAATTCACATCAATTTATCCAATATTTTCAAACACTTACCTAAATTGGTTTAAGTATATATTACTATTTTAATCGGAATCATATAGTCATCCCACTTTCGAAACTCAAAAATACATACTGATGATGCTGCAGTCATCAACAGAATCATCTTCAAGCGACTAGAGTGTGATTCTATATCTATCTAGTATACTTAAGATTTCGTATATACGTTAATCAGACGTATATGCAAAATCTTCTTATACTCGATAGTCCAACCTCAACATCAAATAAAATATTCTAATTTTTATTTTATAACCATATTGATTAGTTACCTTAACAAATTTGACCCAAGTTTATCGATATTTCGAAATGTTACCCAATAGTGAAATTAAATCCAAAAGGCATTTGTACTTGGATCATTTTCCTGATCAGTGGAAGGGGCTTAATTACCATGCCATAAGAATTATTTTATGTGTAATTATAATCACAAAATGTAAACTTAACCTTAATCATTTGATTAAGTATCCAGATTATAATTAACCATATATTTCCAAAATATGTTTCTTTCTTAAAATATAACTTTTTAAAACTCATTTCATATTTTCAAATACGCTCTCTCAAATATAATACTCCAAAATCTCATTCTAGGGCATTACCAACCCTATCTCTAATGAGATATATAACTCTGATGGGTCTTTCCTTTTATTCAAATGTGTCGTACCCCATTGCTTTGTATAAACCAAAGCTCTGATACCAAAAATGTAACGACCCGACTATTTTCCCGATTCTCGTTGGTAATTAAACCAACTTAAACCGTTCATCAAGACGGATTGTTATGGGTACTAACATATTTGCACAAAAATAACAGAACTTCTCATTTCATTACCACAATATAACATCAGAGTTACAAGGAATACATCAGAGTAAATTGATTTCACAGCGGAGGAGATACTAACTCAGCGGAAGAATGTGAATGCTCCAAAACATATAGCTCTAGCTAACACCAGAATCTTGCTCCAACTAACATCAAGGCTAAATCTGCGAACCAAACTACTAGACTGCCCGTGTAAAAATTATGGGCACCCAGAGTTTAGGTGAGGGAACAATAAACTCCAGGTCAGTCGTAGGACTGGTGTGAGAACTCAGAACAGTTGATTTTAGGGTTTATTTTAAAGTTAGGTAATTCATCGGACCACGCCGTTAATGCGGAATGGGTTTACTCCATGTGGATACCAGTGCATAGAAATCCGCAATGACTTTTTGAAAAATGAAGCTATCATAAGCTCGTCCCACATCACACAATGCAAGAGCACACCAGATGGGCGAGTTTTGCCTTATGATAACCAAAAATGCATTCATACGTGAAAATCCTATTTTACTATTTTATATAGTGTGAAAAACCTTTTCGCAAATAAATGTATTAATCCTAGCCAGTATAACGCCCCATCCCATTATACTGACAATCCTACTGGTAACCAACATGCCATACAATCAAAATCGTACGGGCTCGCAGTGGAAATTGGGTTTTGAACACGATGGTTCCTGGTACGAAAGATCATTCGTGGGCTCATAAACTCTCTTGCGCGCATCATCCCAGTACTCGCGGATAACGTCCAGACTCGGACTCCGTTATACTAACCGAACATACATGAATCAGAGTACCCAACAAATAACGTCCCAGATTGGGGACTTCGCAGTACACTTTCATCATCACATCCTAGTGCACCGAACATATGAAATGAACATAAAAATCTGATCATCAGTTTACCGTCAATACGGGGTGTGTGGTTCGTCGAGGTCACGATATACACAAAGCTACGCTTAAATAAGCCATGCTTTGATCATCCATAGCTCATCTCATAACTTAAGCATGCCACATTGTCCATTCACTATGCATCACTGACTTTCATCAATATATATCCTCTATGCTCATACGTCTTAAAGAAGGGTGTTAAGCAAGAGAATAAATTCTCCGCCACCAAGCACATATATATTTAACAAAGAACAGTGCTACGCAGTCAATTACAATGTCAGACACACAATCCATACAAGTCAGTTTTGGGTTTGAACGAAACCACAAAATGGAATTCCTTCAAATACGTTCGGGCTTCTTGCCACTTAACTGATATAAAATCCATCCGCAAATGGGAGCTACCCATTCGAGACATTCAGCAAGTCGTCCTTACGACATGAAGTGTCCCGGTCTTCAATGTCATCTCCAATGTTTTCAATTGCTCCATAACGTCGTATTATTACTTGGAATGGTTTCAGACATACATCCGATCCCGGTCTTTCCAAATAATAAGCGCAGTTTAAATAACACAATTATAGAACACACAGGCTTTCTACCAATCTCCTTCCGCCTTGGATTTTGTCAAAATTAAACTTCTTTAAACCCATTCTCAATTTATTAAAAAATCCATATTTAACCTTTCTCTTTTAAAACACACCCCTTAGATCAAAGATGATTTAGCCTTAAAGCCTTAATTAATTTTCTGTTTGATAACTCATTATCAAAATCCAGTTTCCTTTGAAAATCCTTAATCCACATTTCAACCATAGTTTCCAATTGATCTTCCAACATTCCATTCTTTAATCTTAAATAAAAGATTTTACTTTCTTTCCATTTCCTCACTTTTAATTTCCTCAAATCAAAGATCTGATTAAATCCTCAAATTATGATATGAATTTTCATAACTCAATCTTATGGGGTTTCAAGAATGATATTATTGAAAATATGATTCACGACAAAACCCAAATCAATTGATATTAAACATAAGTTACACTGAAATTATATCTACTTATATTCGATATCAATTCTCATAATCAACAAATACTATAAGTGGAATAACAATATAATAATATCTTCCAAATTCCTCAAATAGTATACATTTACATCACATGATTTCATATCAAATATCTGAAGATTATTTCTATCCAACATATCCCAGTCAACTTAGTAAACTCGTATCTTAATTAAAAGATTTATCCAACTCTTTGGCATTAGATATGGATAGCAATACCATCAACTTATACTTAATATTAATCTCGATATCCAACTCCCACTATAAGCGGAATAATGGTGAACTACCTTTTAAATTCCTCAAATAGTAAGAATCATCATCTACCGGATTAATATCAAACATCCGAAGATTTATCTCCAACCATATCCAATTATTTAAAATTAAAAACCCATATTAATATCAATTTAAATTCCATATAAAATATTTCTAATATTTTTAAACCTTTAAAAATATTCCATAAATCATTACTTATAGTTTGGAAAATAGTTTACGGTTTAAAACTTCAAAATAGATTGTTTTTGAAGGAAGCGTTACAATAGCATTTCAAAAGTGTTACAAAAGCATTACAAAACAGTTATCTTAACTCTTTTGATCAAAATATCATTTATCTTAGCCAAAACTTAAAATTTACAATTCAAAACACTTTTACATAATTTATTATGATTTTACAAAAAAAAATCCATATTTTAAAAACATTTAAAAATAGCCGTTTATAGTTATGGTCAACAATTGTTCTTGCATCGATCTTTTCCAAAACGGTTTCAAACATAACTTGAAAATTATTATCCAAATTTAAAATCTGCTTTCACTCATTTGAAAGTTCTTAATAATGGAAATCAAACGTTTTTCATTTTATGGAAATCCGATTTAGATTGCAAAAGTTATAAGCGTTTAAAGTTTGCATCTAAAATACGTAAATTGCCGTTATGCGACAAGCTCTATTTTGACCATAATAACCATTATTCTACGATACTTCAAAATATCCTAGAAAACCATTATATCCTTATATAACCCTTTCAAAAATCATTTAAATTAACTTTCCAAATTATTTTGGATGTTAAATTCGACTTCCATAAATACCAATTCATTTCTAAATTCAAATTAACTGTCCCATTCGTCGGATCAGTTAGGGATAGCCAGGGAGAGCAGGAAACTTCATTTCCGAACCCAAGCCTAGACGCTATCCTCTCTGTCATTCTAGAATGTTCCGGTATTTATTTATTTATTTAAAGGACTTTAACAATATATATGAATTCATACATATGGTCTTTACCAATTATTGACCTTCAATTTCAATAATGATATGCTTTTAATTATGAAGGAGATTTTTCGATCACCAATGTGATACCATAATTTTTGTGTCATAGTGTGTGCAAAACAACATCAACAACCATTTATACATCTATAGCAACCATCATCAACATGATTCAATAAATAATAATTGTGCACAAGCGTTATAACACTAACGCTTAATAGTGTGTGTTCTAAACTTCGCATCCATCATCCATCACAACAAATATCAATCATCATTAACCAATAATAATTCATCACTATATTTAAAGTAGTCTAGCTACTAATTAAATATATAAACCGTGGTTAAAGATTTCTCACCTAACAGCTTCCCAAATCTTCACGGTAGGCGAGCCTAGCTGAACGAACCTTCAGATAGTATTTCCACGCACCGTCTTCTTTTCCAATATATATATATACACATATTAATCTTATCTCTTTATAAGAGGAGGAGGACGAACTTTGGCAAGGTGGTGGTGGTGGTGATGGAGGCCAAGTTTTTAAGGAGGGAGGAGAAAAAAGGCTAAGCCAAAATGGTGAAAGGAAGAGGAGAGGTGAATGGCTTAGGAAGCCATGGATAAGAAGGGGGGATGGATAGAAGAAAATGGAAGAAATGAGAAATGGAGAAGGATGGTGAAAAGAGAGGGTTAAGGTGGGTTTATATAGGAATCTTAAAGGTATAAGGAGCTTACACCTCATAAGACACTTGTCCTTTCCTTATGTTTTTGATTCATGCATGTTGACACATATTCCTTAAATGAGTAAGGTGGTGACACCTATTCAGGACACATGTTACATTCATATTAAATCATTTTGCGACATTATTTCTAACACTTAATTTGTGTTACTAACTTGAAACACTTATTTAAGTCACAAATTTTAAACACTTATTTGTGTTGCTATGTTATTATATTTGTGTTAGCAAAATTTGATTCAACAAAATATAATGACAACTCGTAATGACAAAAGTCCTGTTTTGACAAAATATATTATCAAATCTTACTTATCATATCTTCGCGATTATATTTAAATTTATATCTATCATTTAACTTGTCAAAATTACCATATATTTATGTCAATTTCAAATTTAAATTCAAATTAAGTAATAATATTCCAATTTTAAATTGGCTGAAAATTCTGGATCGTTACATTTACCCCCCCCCCCCCCCCTTAAAAATTTTCGTCCTCGAAAAGGGAATGGAATCGTAACCAATCATTCAACAAATTCAAGATTAAGATTCTTTATAGCAAAGCTCCCTGTTCTTATAATGGATATACCAGGTAAAATATTATAACACACATATTTACAGACAACCATATCTTCAAGTCCTCCAACGATAACCTCCAGTTACCCATTATATTCGATTCATCGTTTACTGGGCCAATTGCTTATACTCAACCATTTAATTCTTTCAAAAAATTTCAGAGTTATAGATTTATTCTCTTATATCTTATCTTGCAAATACAAAGGTTATTAAACTTATTCCTGTTCAGTTCCCCAAAATTACTATTATTCTTTACAATGAAAACTCGATCATCTTAGAACTCATCTTATCTAAACATTTTAGTTTAGATAATATCTTCTTAGTATTCCCACTTTCCAAATATCCTTTAATAAAATTGTGAAACTTAATTCACAAGGTATTCATGCTCACTTAAACAGTTCCTTTTGTTGTCACAATATACTTTTAAACCTATCGACAGTCCAAATTCGCCGATAATTCCGGATTTTAATTCCTTATATTGTTTAAGTTTGGCTATCCTTATTAATTATTCTAAATTCAAGATTACAAAACTTATTTCCTTCAAACTTTAGAGAAACAGTTTTAACCAATGTAGTCCTTAACCAAAATATCATCAAATATCATATTGTCATATTGAATTCTCAAGATATTTGCATTTTAAATTTAATTAGTTGGGGAGGACTAATTATAAAATACCCTGATTATTTAATTCCAACTTAGCCTTTAAATCATTTACCAAACTACTTGGATTGCTTATGTAAATTACAACTTTACTCAGACGTCTTTTAATCAACTGAGAAATTCCAATCACAAGATGTCCATGCTCAAGTTTTTAATTTTCAAATATTTTCAAAGATCTTTTTCCTTTATATTCAAAATATATTCTTTCAAAATCAATTCCAAAGTAACTTCCAATTCTTACTCAAAAGTTTGATTTGAGTTTTCAAATTATACATCTTTTCAAAACCTTTATATATATATATATACATATCACAAATGCACTTTCTCATATACTCTTTACTGGCTTATCCTTATTACAAGTTTACCTGATATAATTCTTACAACTTATCAAATTTTCAAGATCTCGCTTACTTATTGTAATTCACATCAATTTATCCAATATTTTCAAACACTTACCTAAATTGGTTTAAGTATATATTACTATTTTAATCGGAATCATATAGTCATCCCACTTTCAAAACTCGAAAATACATACTGATGATGCTACAGTCATCAACAGAATCATCTTCAAGCGACTAGAGTGTGATTCTATATCTATCTAGTATACTTAAGACTTCGTATATACGTTGATCAGACGTATATGCAAAATATTCTTATACTCGATAGTCCAACCTCAACATCAAATAAAATATTCTAATTTTTATTTTATAACCATATTGATTAGTTACCTTAACAAATTTGACCCAAGTTTATCGATATTTCGAAATGTTACCCAATAGTGAAATTAAACCCAAAAGGCATTTGTACTTGGATCATTTTCCTGATCAGTGGAAGGGGCTTAATTACCATGCCATAAGAATTATTTTATGTGTAATTATAATCACAAAATGTAAACTTAACCTTAATCATTTGATTAAGTATCCAGATTATAATTAACCATATATTTCCAAAATATGTTTCCTTCTTAAAATATAACTTTTTAAAACTCATTTCATATTTTCAAATACGCTCTCTCAAATATAATACTCCAAAATCTCATTCTAGGGCATTACTAACCCTATCTCTAATGAGATATATAACTCTGATGGGTCTTTCCTTTTGTTCAAATGTGTCGTACCCCATTGCTTTGTATAAACAAAAGCTCTAACACCAAAAATGTAATGACCCGACATTTTGCCCGATTCTCGTTGGTAATTAAACCAACTTAAACCGTTCATCAAGACGGATTGTTATGGGTACTAACATATTTGCACAAAAATAATAGAACTTTTCATTTCATTACCACAATATAACATCAGAGTTATAAGGAATACATCAGAGTAAATTGATTTCACAGCGGAGGAGATACTAACTCAGCGGAAGAATGCGAATGCTCCAAAACATATAGCTCCAGCTAACACCAGAGTCTTGCTCCAACTAACATCAAGGTTAAATCTGCAAACCAAACTACTAGACTACCCATGTAAAAATTATGGGCACCCAGAGTTTAGGTGAGGGAACAGTAAACTCCAGGTCAGTCGTGGGACTGGTGTGAGAACTCAAAACAGTTGCTTTTAGGGTTTATTTTAAAGTTAGATAATTCACCGGACCACGCCTCTAATGCGGAACGGGTTTACTCCATGTCGATACCAGTGCATAGAAATCCGCAATGACTTTTTGAAAAATGAAGCTATCATAAGCTCGTCCCACATCACACAATGCAAGCGCACACCAGATGGGCGAGTTTTGCCTTATGATAACCAAAAATGCATTCATACGTGAAAATCCTATTTTACTATTATATATAGTGTGAAAAACCTTTTCGCAAATAAATGTATTAATCCTAGCCAGTATAACGCCCCATCCCATTATACTGACAATCCTACTAGTAACCAATAGGCCATACAATCAAAATTGTACGGGCTCGCAGTGGAGATTGGGTTTCGAACATGATGGTTCCTTGTACGAAAGATCATTCATGGACTCACAAACTCTCTTGTGCGCAACATCCCAGTACTCGCGGATAACGTCCAGACTCGGAATCCGTTATACTAACCCAACATACATGAATCAGAGTACCAAACAAATAGTGTCCCAAATTAGGGACTTTGCAGTACCCTTTCATCATCCCATCCCGGTGCACCGAACATACGAAACGAACATAAAAATCTGATCATCAGTTTACCGTCAATCCGGGGTGTGAAGTTCGTCGAGGTCACGATATACACAAATCTACGCTTAAATAAGCCATGCTTTGATCATCCACAGCTCATCTCATAACTTAAGCATGCCACATTGTCCATTCACTACGCATCACTGATTTTCATCAATATATATCATCAAAGCTCATACGTCTTTAAGAAGGGTGTTAAGCAAGAGAATAAATTCTCTGCCACCAAGCAGATATATATTTAACAAAGATCAGTGCTACGCAGTCAATCACAATGTCAGACACACAATCCATACAAGTCCGTTTTGGGTCTGAACGAAACCACAATCCGGAATTCCTTCACATACGTTCGGGCTTCTTGCCACTTAACTGATGTAAAATCCATTCGCAAATGGGAGCTACCCATTCGAGACATTCAGCAGGTCGTCCTTACGACATGAAGGGTCCCGGTCTTCAATGTCGTCTCCAATGTCTTCAATTGCTCCACAACGTCGTATTATTACTTGGAATGGTTTTCAGACATACATCCGATCCCGGTCTTTCCAAATAATAAGCGCAGTTTAAAAAACACAATTATAGAACACACATGCTTTCTACCAATCTCCTTCCGTCTTGGATTTTGTCAAAATTAAACTTCTTTAAACCCATTCTCAATTTATTACAAAATCCATATTTAACCTTTCTCTTTTAAAACACACCCCTTAAATCAAAGATGATTTAGCCGTAAAGCCTTAATTAATTTTCCGTTTGATAACTCGTTATCAAAATCCAGTTTCCTTTGAAAATCCTTAATCCACATTTCAACCATAGTTTCCAATTGATCTTCCAACATTACATTCTTTAATCTTAACTAAAAGATTATACTTTCTTTCCAATTCCTTACTTTTAATTTCCTCAAATCAAAGATCTGATTAAATCCTAAAATTACGATATGAATTTTCATAACTCAATCTCATGGGGTTTCAAGATTGATATTATTGAAAATATGATTCACGACAAAACCCAAATCAATTGATATTAAACATAAGTTACACAGAAATTATATCTACTTATATTCGATATCAATTCTCATAATCAACAAATACTATAAGTGGAATAATGATATAATAATATCTTCCAAATTCCTCAAATAGTATACATTTACATCACAGAATTTCATATCCAGTATCTGAAGATTATTTCTATCCAACTTATCCCAGTCAACTTAGGAAACTCGTATCTTAATTAAAAGATTTATCCAACTCTTTGGCATTAGATCTGGATAGCAATACCATCAACTTATACTTAATATTAATCTCGATATCCAACTCACACTATAAGCGGAATAATGGTGAACTACCTTTTAAATTCCTTAAATAGTAAGAATCATCATCTACCGGATTAATATCAAACATCCGAAGATTTATCTCCAACCATATCCAATTATTTAAAATTGAAAGCCCATATTAATATCAATTTAAATTCGATATAAAATATTTCTAATATTTTTAAACCTTTGAAAATATTCCACAAATCATTACTTATAGTTCGGAAAATAGTTTATGGTTTAAAACTTCAAAATAGATTGTTTTCGAAGGGAAGCGTTACAATAACATTTTAAAAGTGTTACAAAAGCGTTACAAAACAGTTATCTTAACTATTTTGATCAAATTATCGTTTATCTTAGCCAAAACTTAAAATTTACAATTCAAAACACTTTTACATAATTTATTATGATTTTTCAAATTTTTTCCTTATTTTTTAAACATTTAAAAATAGCTGTTTGTAGTTATGGTCAACAATTGTTCTTACATTGATCTTTTCCAAAATGGTTTCAAACATAACTTGAAAACTATAACCCGAATTTAAAATCTTCTTTCACTCATATGAAAGTTCATGTTAATGGAAATCAAACATTTTTCATTTTATGGAAATCCAATTTAGATTGCAAAAGTTATAAGCGTTTAAAGTTTGCATCTAAAATACGTAAATTGCCGTTATGCGACAAGCTCTATTTTGACCATAATAACCATTATTCTACGATGCTTCAAAATATCTTAGAAAACCATTATATCCTTATATAACCCTTTTAAAAATCATTAAATTTACTTTCCAAATTATTTTGGATCTAAAATTCGACTTCCATAAATCCCAATTCATTTCTAAATTCAAATAACTTCAAATTAACCTTCCCATTCGTCGGATCAGTTAGGGATAGCCAGGGAGAGCAGGAAACTTCATTTCCAAACCCAAGCCTAGACACTATCCTCTCTGTCACCCTAGAATGTTTTAGTGTTTATTTATTCATTTAAAGGACTTTAACAATATATATGAATTCATACATATGATCTTTTCCAATTATTAACCTTCAATTTCAATAATGATATTGCTTTTAATTATGAAGGAGATTTTTCGATCACCAATGTGATACCATAATTTTTGTGTCATAGTGTGTGCAAAACAACATCAACAACCATTTAAACATCCATAGCAACCATCATCAACATGATTCAATAAATCATAATTATGCACAAGCGTTATAACACTAACGCTTAATAGTGTGTGTTCTAAACTTCGCATCCATCATCCATCACAACAAATATCAATCATCGTTAACCAATAATAATTCATCACTATATTTAAATTAGTCTAGCTACTAATTAAATATATAAACCGTGGTTAAAGAGTTCTCACCTAACAGCTTCCCAAATCTTCACGGTAGGCGAGCCTAGCTGAACGAACCCTCAAACAGTATTTCCGCACGCCATCTTCTTTGCCAAAATATATATAAATATATTAATCTTATCTCTTTATAAGAGGAGGAGGACGAACTTTGGCAAGGTGGTGGTGGTGATGGGGGCCGATTTTTTAAGGAGGGATGAGAAAAAATGCTAAGCCAAAATGGTGAATGGAAGAGGAGAGGTGAATGGCTTAGGAAGCCATGGATAAGAAGGGGAGAAGGATGAAAGAAAATGGAAGAAATGAGAAATGGAGAAGGATGGTGAAAAGAGAGGGTTAAAGTGGGCTTATATAGGAAACTTAAAGGTATAAGGAGCTTACACCTCATAAGACACTTGTCCTTATGTTTTTGATTCATGCATGTTAACACATATTCATTAAGTGAATAAGGTGGTGACACCTCTCACATGTTACATTCATATTAAATCATTTTGCGACATTATTTCTAACACTTATTTTGTTTTACTAACTTGGAACACTTATTTAAGTCACAAATTTTAAACACTTATTTGTGTTGCTATGTTATTATATTTGTGTTAACAAAATTTGATTCAACAAAATATAATGACAACTCGTAATGACAAAAGTCCGGTTTTGACAAAATATATTATCAAATCTTACTTATCATATCTTTGCAATTATATTTAAATTTATATCTATCATTTAACTTGTCAAAATTACCATATACATTTATGTCAAATTTAAATTCAAATTAAGTAATGAATATTCCAATTTTAATTTGGTTAAAAATTCTGGATCGTTGCAAAACTAGTCGGGATTAGCGCACCTTACCGAAGAAATCATTTGTTTAATTTCTCAATCCCAACCTATTCATCCCATGGAGCGAAACTTGTAATACTCCATATCTAACACCACGGTGTTATCGGTAAGTTTAATTACCATTTCACATTCAAATCTAATTAAAGATTTAACTATTGCTTGGAGCAAAACTGGTGATACTCCATTCTCGATCATTTCCCAAATTTGATAATTTAAATTATCACATTCTCTTTTCAATCTAATTAAAGATTCATTAAAACTCCACTTGGTTTTAATCTTCCCAAAAATCAATATTAATGATTTTTAACTTTGGAAACACAAACATGCCGCATTGACAATCTACACCGTACTATTTATTTCTGCCGATATATAACCTCTAAGCTCGTACAACTTAGAGAAGGGTGTTAAGCAAGAGAATATATTCTCTGCCACCAAACAGATATATATTTAACAGAGATCAACTGTACAGTTCGAAATACAATGTTGGACATGTAATCTGGGTCAAAGAACTAATGTCATTTAAAACATAGTTAACAATAAACCCGAATCCTCTTCCATAAAAATAGAATCTTCACGGAAAAACAAATCAATATATATATAATCAATATCAATTTTCATATCCGACAATAATATAAATGAATAACGACAAAGCCTTTTAAATTCCATATATATTAACAGTCCTCCTCCACAGAAGCTCACTTCGATTATTGTCAAATCGAATTCCATTCAATTCCAATCTAATATATTAAATTGGAAAACCTTTCTTTGGAAAATTTCCTTTAAACCTTAATAATAAGATTTATAAATTCCAAATCACATTTCACTGTAAATCGGGTTAAAGAATGAATGTCGTTTAAAACATAGTTCACAATAAACCCAATTCACATTCCATTTTATTCCAATTATTAAATATAATTGGAAACTTTAATAATCTTTACTAAAAGATTCATTCTTTTCACACGGGGTTCAAGAAAAGTGTTACTGAAAACACCATTCACGACAAACCCAAAATCCAATTCTTTTATTCAATTCCAATTAAATATTAATTAATTGGAAAACTTCACTAAATCCTAATTAAAAGATTTTATTCTTTTTCTCAACTGGGTTTTAGAACAGTGTTAATAAAGACACCATTCACGACAAACCCAAAATCCAGTTCTTTTATTCAATTCCAATTAAATATTAATTAATTGGAAAACTTCACTGAATCCTAATTAAAAGATTTATTCTTTTTCTCAACTGGGTTTAAGAACAGTGTTAATTAAGACACCATTCACAACAAATCCAATTCTTTTATTCAATTCCAATTAAATATTAATTAATTGGAAAACTTCACTAGATCTTAATTAAAATATTTATTCTTTTTCTCAACTGAGTTTAAGAACAATGTTAATAAAGACACCATTCACGACAAACCCAAAATCCAAATCTTTTATTCAGTTCTAATTAAATATTAATTAACTGGAAAACTTCACTATATCTTAGTTATAAGATTTATTCTTTTTCTCAACTGGGTTTAAGAACAGTGTTAATAAAGACACCATTCACAACAAACCCAAAATCCTATTTGATATTAAATACAAGGCTCTAAATAGAAATTATATTGGATTATATTCAATATCAAATTCTGAAACCAACAAATATCGTATTGGAAACAGCGATATAAATATATCTTCCAAATTTCCATAACAATATCTGTATAATCACGGAATCCAATATCGAAATATTCCGAAGATTATTTCCATTCCAAATCCATTCCAATTTCATTCCAATTTGTACGTTGGAAATTTCTGGTTATATTAAAACCATTTACCTATCCATTTTTTTTATTTAAAAATTATTGGATTTCAAATCTAGTTAATAACTAGTTCATTTTGATAAAAATATATTTTTATTTTTACAAACGCGGTATTTTTCATCCTAATTCACTCCAAATCATTTATTATGATTTTACACAAATTATCAATATTTTTAATAATTTTATTATGGCCCTTTCAGTCGATTTCCATAAACGGTCATCGAACTGCACTTACAGCGACCTTTTCCAAATTTGATTTGGACATAATTCCAAATCCAACTGTTAGATTTCAAATCCAACTGTTAGATTTCAAATCTCTTGTATTCTTTGAAAAGCTCTTTTCGATACGAACCCAATTGTTCCGGTTTTAGGAGAATCTGACGGTCGGATCTCCCATAATGTCCATTCGAAGTTAATGTTCGAAATTCGTGAACTGGCGCGCGCAGCGCGTTCTATTCAAGCCATTAAATATATATAATATATATTATATATATTTCATCGATTTCCATTAAAACGTATTTTATAAATTCGTTTTAAAATGATTCCAACTTCATTTTCAATTTTAAATCAAAATTGAATACTCCTTGTCATTATATTATTTAAATGATAATATTTTCAAAATATCAGATTTTGAAATCATTTTCTTTTTGATATTCATTATAAACATGAATAAAATTGATATAAATATCGTTCACGTCAAAATGGCGTTAATCTAATCAATACGGCTTTCTATATTTAAATATTTTCGTGTCCATCCTAAATCGGACATCAAAATCATATTTTGATCCATTACTGAATATTATTTTAAAATATTAGTTATTTTAAAATATTCATTATTCGTCAAAATATTCGTTAATTTAAAATATTTGTTCTTTCTGAATTGGAATCAGACACAGTCAATTACCATATAATTCTATTTATATAGATTTCATACACACGTGTACACAACAATAATCAAACACAGTCAACCATCATCCAGAGTGCATTACACAACTGCATAAGCGTTAAATATAAATAATTAACGCTTACAACAGTCTATCAACCCATCGATTGACATACAACTAAACAATTGGGATTAGTGTACGTCAAATATCATCCCAATGCCCGACTGGGGTTTTCAAATAATAAATACTGATTATTATTTGTGCTGTTGGGCGATGTGTAAAATTTATCGTCCCAACCAATATCAGTTAAATGAGTGTACATAAACAAATCGTCCGATTTGTAAATGAATATTTATCTTCAACACATGACCGTTTTATATGGTTCATATATTCAATAAAAATGATATTTTTATTGTATATATATTTTATTCAACACATGTCTATTTTATACAGTTCATTCCATCAATAAAAATGATACTTTTATTGTATATATATTTTATTCAACACATGTATATTTTATACAGTTCATTCCATCAATAAAAGTGATACTTTTATTGTATATATATTTTATTTGACATATGTATATTTTATACAGTTCATTCCATCAATAAAAATGATATTTTTATTGTATATATATTTCATTCAACACATGTATATTTTATACAATTCATTCCATCAATAAAAATGATATTTTTATTGTATATAAATTTTATTCAACACATGTATATTCAATCCAAACAAACAATCATGGTTTGTACAATCAATGGTGTCGGGTGCTGCTAAGCACTGTCTGCATCCTAGTATATATTTAACTGTAAATTAATTGAGTGAGAAGGAGTTCTCACGTTGGGTTCCACTCTGTCAGTCTTTATTTGGCGAATTCAGCACCGTTCGGATTTGAATTTGCCCAAAATTCTAACGTGCTTCAAATTGGACCCGGTTAGTCTTGTTGTGAAGCTCCCAACCTCACGATCGCAATTTGGATCCAGTTTCGCGTGATTTGGACCTCGTATGACAAAGTTGTGGTAATACAAACATTTAAACATTAATTACATGGTTATTATAATTAATTAATAATTTAAAACTAAATCCATCTCTCCCCCGTTACCTTCTACTGTAAGACAACGAAGTCGCTCAGCCCCTAGGGCATCATCGCGCCACTGCCAGGTAAAGCCGGACCCCGATCTAACCCTTCCACTCTAAAGCCCGTCGCACTCTCTTCCAGCGCCACTCCTCACCTTCAAGCTCGCAGGCCCCGGTGGGCCCCAAATCGCCTGCGAACGACGAGAGTTTGCCCCCAAAATTCGAACTATCCGGGATACTAAACCCGATCTCAACCGTTAGATCTCGAGATCTCACGCCATGCTCTTTCATTTTCCCTTTAGAATTTTCTGTAATTATTGAGCGGATTGGGGAATCGAACATGGGATTGGCTGGAATGGTTTTAGCCTTCAATATTTGGGGAGCAGCGGTTTAATGAAAATTAGGGTTTTAATTTTTCTATTTATACCCTTTTTATATTTACTTTATTATTTAATTCCCCAAAAATACCAGTGCATCAATACGAACTCCAATTCAAACCCAACGATTGTTGGCCTCGCTAAATACCCCCATTCCGGACACAATGGAAAATGTTTCATAAGCCAATTTGGCTATTTCGATTAGTTTTTCTTTAAATTAAAATATAATCAATATAAATTGAATTTGAATGCACATTTTAATTTATCGGGGCTACATAATAACTCCAAAAATTCTGGAAAAATAAATCTAGTTATGTTTTGAAGATACGGTCCTAACAATACTAATTTCATCGAATTTGGAGACCATTTGAAAAATGACCATTTTCTGGTCGATCCAATTCAAATTTAAATTACCAAACAAATTTAAATTTACTACGCTCACATATTAATTCTAAAATTTATGAAATTTGGAATCTAGCAATAATCTGACATTCTGGATCCAACAAAAGTGGTTTCGTCGAAAACGGAGGTCGTTTGCAAAATGGCTATATATTATATTAAAATATATATATATATAAATTCCATAGCGACTATTTTAAATTATAAACTGGACATAACTTTCAGTTCTCGTTATGAAATATGGATTTTCCACATTCGTCAGAAAGATATAATTAAACAGATTCTAATCTTTTTGGTTTTACTGAAATCCGATTTATTTTGAATCCTGTACATTCAAATGAAATTTGAAATCGAATTTTCAAACTACCGCGCCATTTCAGGCTCGTTATATAATTAAATAATTTTATTCATTTTAACTTCGATTTAAATAAATTTTTAATCATTATTATTTAAAATAAATCATTTTAAATATCCAAAATTCATAAAATTGCTAAAATAAAATTTTTAAATTGGTTTTGATTTTCCGGGTAGTTACAATCTCCCCCGCTTAAAATCTTTTCGTCCTAAAAAAGGAACGGAGCTGAAACTTATTTAACTAACCAACTCAACTTTCATTCTGCCTTTCATTCTTCAACTTTTCAATTTCTAATTTTTAACTTTTCAGTTTCTAAGAATTTCTAATTTTTCAAAAATTTCTAATTCTTCAACTTTCATTCTACCTTAGAGAAGGGTGTTAAGCAAGAGAATAAATTCTCCGCCACCAAACGGATATATATTTAGCAGAGATCAACCAACAGTTCGAAATACAATGTTAGACATGTAATTCTGTCTTTAATTGTGTTAAAGAACTAATGTCATTTAAAACACAGTTCACGATAAACCCAAATCCTCTTCCATAAAAATGGAATCTTCACAGAAAAACAAATCAATATATATAATCGATATCAATTTCCGCATCCGACCAATAATATAAATGGAATAACGACAAAGCCTTTTAAATTCCATATATATTAACAGTCCTCCTCCACAGAAGCTCACTTCGATTATTATCAAATCGAATTCCATTCAATTCCAATCTAATGTATTAAATTGGAAAACCTTTATTTGGAAAATTTCCTTTAAACCTTAATAAAAAGATTTATAAATTCCAAATCACATTTCACTGTAAATCGGGTTAAAGAACGAATCACGTTAAAAACACAATTCATAATAAACCCAATTCACATACCATTTTATTCCAATTATTAAATATATTTGGAACACTTATAATCTTAATTAAAAGATTCATTATTTTCACACGGGGTTTAAGAACAGTGTTACTGAAAACACCATTCACGACAAGCCCAAAATCCAATTCTTTTATTCAGTTCCAATTAAATATTAATTAATTGGAAAACTTCGCTAAATCTTGATTAAAAGATTTATTGTTTTTCTCAACTGGGTTTAAGAACAGTGTTAATAAAGAAACCATTCACGACAAACCCAAAATCCAATTCTTTTATTCAATTCCAATTAAATATTAATTAATTGGAAAACTTCACTAAATCTTAATTAAAAGATTTTATTTTTTTTCTCAACTGGGTTTAAGAACAGTGTTAATAAAGACACCATTCACGACAAACCCAAAATCTAATTCTTTTATTCAATTCCAATTAAATATTAATTAATTGGAAAACTTCACTAAATCTTAATTAAAATATTTATTCTTTTTCTCAACTGGGTTTAAGAACAATGTTAATAAAGACACCATTCACGACAAACCCAAAATCCAATTCTTTTATTCAATGCTAATTAAATATTAATTAATTGGAAAACTTCACTAAATCTTAACTAAAAGATTTATTCTTCTTCTCAATTGGGTTTAAGAACAGTGTTAATAAAGACACCATTCACGACAAACCTAAAATCCAATTCTTTTATTCAATTCCAATTAAATATTAATTAATTGGAAAACTTCATTAAATCTTAATTGAAAGATTTATTCCTTTTCTCAACTGGGTTTAAGAACAATGTTAATAAAGACATCATTCACGACAAACCCAAAATCCCATTTGATATTAAATATAAGGCTCTGAATAGAAATTATATCGGCTTATATTCAATATCAAATTCTAAAACCAACAAATATCGTATTGTAAATAACGATATAAATATATCTTCCAAATTTCCATAACAATATCCGTATAATCACGGAATCCAATATCGAAATATTTCGAAGATTATTTCTATTCCAAATCCATTCCAGTTTCATTCCAATTTGTCTGTTGGAAATTTCTGGTTATATTAAAACCATTCACCTATCCAATTTATTTTATTTAAAAATTATTGGATTTCAAATCTAGTTAATAACTAGTTCATTTTGGTAAAAATATATTTTTATCTTTACAAACATGTAATTTTTCATCCTAATTCTTTCCAAATCATTTATTATGATTTTACACAAATTATCAATATTTTTAATAATTTTATTAAGGCCCTTTCAGTCGATTTCCATAAACGGTCATCGAACTGCACTTACAACGACCTTTTCCAAATTTGATTTGCACATAATTCCAAATCCAACCGTTAGATTTCAAATCTCTTGTATTCGTTGAAAAGCTCTTTTCGATATGAACCTAACAGTTCCGATTTTAGGAGAATTCGATGGTCGGATCTCCTGTAATGTCCGTTCGAAGTCAAGTCGAAATTTGCGAACTACCGCGGTGCGATGCGTTCTATTCAGACCATTAAATATATATAATATATATGTTTCGTCGATTTCCATTTAAAACATATTTTATAAATCATTTATAAATTTGTTTTAAAACGATTCCAACTTCATTTTCAATTTTAAATCAAAATTGAATACTCCTTATTATTATATTATTTAAATGATAATATGAAGCGACCCGAACTTCCCCGGTCTCCGAAGAGAAGAGAAAGAACGAATTACTGTGAGGACAAACCAAATCAGAACGCAGACGGTAGAACATTTCATTGTATTTTACAACAATTCCACTAGAATACAAGAATATACAGAGTATGAATGAATATTACACAGAAATATCAGAGATTTAAATTACATTTAAATACATAGCAGCGGAAAATAATACAATACACAACTAGAAGTAGATATACGGATACAAAGCTTTCCGGATATCATTCCAGCTGTAAACCAGGATCCTATCAATATAAATCTGCAAAACCAAAACTACTAGCTGCCCGTGTCAAAATAGGGGCACCCAGAGTTTAGGTTAAAACAATAAACTACAGGTCAGTCATGTGACTGGTGTGAGAACTAAAACAGTTATTATTCTTTATTTTAAAGTTCGGTAAATCAAGGGACCACGCCGTATAACACGGAACGGGTTTCCTCCCAAGAATACCAGTGCATAAAAAAACAACGCAATGCTAAATAAAGAAAAAATGAAGCTATTATAAGACCCAGGTCCCATCACACAATGCAACGCAAGCCGGAGGATAGGGTTTTTACCTTATAATAGCCAAGAATGCTTGATACGTTTAAAACAAATCATTTATTATTATAAGTGTATAGTGTATAAAACAACTTCAAATCATAAATATCAATCATAGACGGTATAAGCGCCCCATCCCACTATGTCGCCATACTAGGCTCTACAAATAAAACCGCAAATGTCACGTATTTGGAAGTTGAATTTCCATCTATGAACCGAGGCAAAAAATAGTCCTCAACCGATTCGAGACACTCTAGCCCGAGCCTCAGGTCAGAGCTCGAGTGACCTTGGAGCGACAGGGCCGGTCCACCGATGTGGATTAAAATGCCTGAACACTGCGTTTCCCCGCCCTTTGGGGCGTAAATGAGCCAACGAATGGCTCCATCGGACCCGAATCGTCCGATCTAACCGAGGCGCCTCGCAACAGCAACAACCACATAAGTCAAACTCGTCAGGGCGTGCAAAACCACTGACGCCACTTCTAACTAGAAAGAAACGCATGTCCTCCCCGAGGTCCGTCTCCCGTTTTTGGTTCATACCGGGTGTGAAACTCGCGAAGTAAACGTTACACAAAGCTACGCATAAAGGTCGTGCTTCGATCATCAACCACAAGACTTTGCTTTTCAACAGAAGCCTTGATCATTCGCCACTTAGGCATGCCACACAGGCAATTCACTTTCTGCGTTTGATATCCATCAGTATATAACCCCTGAGCTCGTACGTCTCAGAGAAGGGCGTTAAGCAAGAGAATAATTTCTCAGCCGCCAAACAGATATATATTTAATAGAAATCAATCACACAGACTAAAATCCAATGTCAGACACACAGTCCATTTACAAGTTCATTCTGGGTCTGAACGAAACCGGAGGCACCTAGTACCCCGCATATCCATCGATCTCCAAATACGTCTGGACGATCACCAACTGTTTCCATCTTCTTGGGTGTACATCCCAATCAAGATCATCAGTAATCACCCAAACGACGTGAAGACCTCCGGTCTTCGACCACCGTCTTCATCTTCGACTTATCGTCGTATCAGCTATTCAGAATGGGAAAAACT
>JASFAX010006833.1:0-29692 GCA_030737875.1 Allium sativum
GCTGTTCCTCCAGCATACAAAGAAAGACCGCCTGATATAGTTAAAGATCCTGTGAATGAGAAGGCAAGATCTCATACTCCGATCACTCAGAGTAAGCAGAAAGAGATGCTCGGCAACGTGAAAGAAAATGGCTGAATGCCGAATGACAGTATGCACATACTAGCTTTAAATTCACGAGTTTATTTATCTGAATTTAGAATTCCATTCAACACACTTATTGCTGCATATTTTACATGCAGATGCTGATTTTTATGACTTTGGCGAGAAGGTACCTCTATTATATATATTATCTTTACAGTAGCTTCAGTGACCATTTCAGATTTCAAGCCTGCATAGTTGATATTGTTAGGAAAACTATGTGTAGGAAGATGAAAAAGTAGATTTCAAAAACTTGTAAGTGAGAATTGGACGGAACCTTCTAGGAGGAAGCGTAAGCGCAAGTAAGTTTGTATTTCCTGAGAGATCTTTATATGTCAATGATATTGTTCTAAGTAAGTTCGTAAGCGCAAGTTCGTATCTCCTGAAAGATCTTTATGTGTTAATGATTTTGTTTTAAGTTCATGTTCATTAACTGCAGTTACTCTGACACCGATTATTTTAAACAAGTCCGTCGAGGAAACCCTCTTTGTGGATTCTGACCCATTGCTATCGACGAATCAAAAACTATGGTAGTCATTCGATTCTATGCTTGATCCAATCGAGCTCAAACGATTTCCTCTTTGGAGTTCAAGATCTAATCGAGCTCGAACCATTTTGACTTCGAAATTCAAAAGGTATCAGTTTACAATGTTATCTTCGACTTATATTACCATCCATTCAATCCAAATTTATTTATGTTTTCCAATAAGAGCAGCAAACGTTATGCCATATGAACTGATGATTTCCTATTCACTTGGTTCCTTGTCACGGTTGCTAACAAAACTATTGACGTGGTTTAGCTTTGAGACAATACCTCCATTTTTATCATTGAGAAAAAAAATTCTCATGATTTATTCAAGTGTTAACTTATCTAGTTTCACTTGGTGTTGATTTTGGTTTAATATCAGCTCTGTTCATGGTGAAATTTAGTATTTGTTAGTCCGAGTAAAGGGTTTTCAATAGTGCTAACTAGGCAATGCTTGGGTACCCAAAACCTTAATTAGTTTGGAACTACAACGCAACATTTGTAACACTATATAAAAATATGACATATTTAAGGCGATGACCCAAAATAAATGCTATTAGATTTTCTTGCTGTCCTGCTGCGCCGACCGCCTGTCGCTTCTTTGTTCATATGTTTTATTTTTAAAATTTTAATTTACACTCCCCTTTGTTAGTTCTTCCCCATTCTACAGTGGTAACAAGTTGATGTTTTAATCCATGTCGTGGTCAATTTATTCTACTCATTTGCTGCCCCTCACGCGTTTACCATTCTACCCGTTGGATTATATAATCTGACATATTAGTATGGTTTTCAACCTGATTATATCAATGCCTCCTGTTTGGATTTTACATGTTGCTCAAATGTAATATCTGCTCTCTTTCCATCACAACTTCGATCCTGGCTGTGCTATCATACAGTTTGTCCGTGCATTGTTGCTATATGCATGCCATACATTCAATTATAGTGATGCCCTCACTAACATTTTTATTACATGTACAGAATACGTTCTGTTACTTATGTCCCGAGATATGACGGCACAACTCAATCCCATTTGGCACCCGCGAGCTTGCCAGTCATGGATAATAATTCAATTACAGTAGAAAGAAGTGTCGTTGTTCCATTCTAGGTCGTATAATGGTGGGCCTCCGAGTTTTTTTGGATGATATTGAAGTTACGATCGTTTGGGTAGTCATACCATAAGTCGGTGACGTAGTATACGGTTGTGGAGTTCATTACTAAGATTGAGTGGAATTGGAGCGGCCATGGATTTGGAGTACAGGTACGAGCTGAGGAATTTGGAGCTGTGAAGAACAGAATGAGGAGAAAGAGGATGAGATTTGGGAGTTGGCTGAGTGGACAAAAGCCATTATTAGATACGCATGTGTGCATATGACTAATTCAATCAGCTTTAGTACTTGTGGCCAGGTTCGACTGATTAAACTTGAATCTTCAAAAAAAAAAATCTTTCTTCATAGCTTATAATTAGTAAACCATGATTTTGGAATGCTAATGGTTAACATTAATATGTATCCTCTGTATTAGCACGCGAATCCAATTAAATTTCAGATTTTTCCATATATACTTTATACTCAAGAAGTTCTCTAATTTTTAATGCTTTTATATTTATTGAAGTGGAAAAGAGAACATCAACGGTTCTTACTACCACTATTCCCTTTAATTAACAAGGTTTGATAACTGAGTTATTGAACTATGACTTGGGTAAGTATTCGAAAATTTGGATTTTTACAATATTTTAATTTTTTATTCAGTTTGAACTTTTTGAATAATTTGGTTGCAAATTACCTTGAATTAATTTTATTTCACTACTATATCTTATGTTTCAAGTTTTAATAGTAGTATCTGTACTTACATCAAATTAATACAATTACTTATTTGCGTCATTCATGTTAAAATATTATAAAATATTAAACCATAATATATTGATATCCACAAACATATGTAGTAACCTTCAACTAGGCTAGCAGAAATGATAATCATGACATATTACACCAGTTGTTTTTTTAAATAGATTACGGGATATGTCTGGGTTATAGTTCCATGTACAAGAGGATCATACACAACATTCATATTTCTAAATGAGTTTTTCACTTTTGAAACAAAAGTTATACAAGAAATGTTGTTGTTGTGATTGCTCACTGAAAATTTGCTATCTTTTCTCTTATTTATCAGCAAATAGTAATCTCATTTCCAGTTTGTAGATGGTACTTTGTTGAATCAAAATAAGAAAACCTAGGGCAAATGTAACACCCCACCTCCATTAAGGTCACTCACAAAGGGAATGCCTTAACTTTGGTGGAGCATTTTAGTAAACAGAATAGAAACTTACAAGACAGATAAAAACAGTACTTGAAAAATTTATAACTTTATTACAACAGAAACCGAAATAAGCTTGCTACATCTTTTCAAATCACAATATCAGAATTCAAGTACAAAATATTAGTCTTGTACAAAAGCCTTCAGAATGCATAGTTTAAAATCATAATCCACATTGAAGAAGACAAGCCATACTTTAAGCACTTCAAGCGGAAGAAATCTGGATCAAGCTAGAGTACTCCCTCCTACAAAACCTGGGGGGAAACGGAAGAAAGGAGGCAAAACAACAAGGGTCAGACAAAAAGTCTGGCAAGTCCAGTGATTTTCAGTTATGAACAGATAATAATAACATGACATGAAAATAAAACTGTATGAGAGATAACAGTAACTGGTGTAGTGGATATAACAGCAGAACAGAATGATATAAGCTATTTCTTAACACTTCTCTGCACTAATACTAGTATAACAGAATTAGGTGTCACCCTAATGTATAAACTGAAACAGAAACGGGTACAGAATAATTTTCCACAGAAGTGAATGCTAGTAATGGGCCTTTACCACCCCAATAGAAACAGACAGAAACAAAATGCTAATAATGGGCCTTTACCACCCGAACAGAAACAGACAGAACTAGAATGCTAATAATGGGCCTTTACCACCTGAACAGAAATGGACAGAAGCAGAAACAGATTAATCCCTACGGGAATAGAATGTAGAATTAGGTGTACACTAGTAAATGGGCCTTTACCACCCGAACAGACGGTACCACGCAGAAACAGACAGGTGTTACCACCCAACAGAAATAGACAGTACCACCAGAAACTGAGAGAACTATGTGTACCCTAAAACCCTACCCCAAGCGATCTGCTCCCTAATACATAAATACCCTGTGTCGGCCCCACAGTAGGGTGTATCACTCCCTAAAGTGACAACCAATTGGCACAGACCTATTTACAGATGTCACGACATCTTACATCCTTAGTGGCAGACCGGGATCCATGCACGCACATGACCCGTTTGGAACGCACCATCAACACCCCTCGCCATTATCAGAATGAACCGCTTATAATTAGTTTAGTAAGCGTGCCCGGACCCTACCTACTGTTGGGTCAAAGTTTTGATACTAGAAAGGGTTACTTACTAATATGGGTCCCAAACAACAGATGACACAAGTAATTTCCCTCCTAACCTTGTGTCCCCGGACTAACAGATTTCAGATTAACTTGTTTATAAGTTCAAACATACAGAGATCAGATTTACTAGTTCACAGATCAGAAAATCAAATCAACAAGTTTTCAGACTAACGGATCAGATGTACAGATTTAACAGAATTTCAGATTTGTATAACTTTGTATGGGCCTACAGATTTATGAACGGGTTTATTATATATATTAGTCTAGTTGGTTTAACCCTATCCACCCAACACGTTTTAGACATCATTTTTATCTCAGATTTGCATTAATTAATTATTAATGCACAGACCTCTCACATTAGGTCGCTAGCTTGTGGCCGCTGGATGGGCCGGGCGGTTCCGGGCAGACTTCTGCCACAAGCCAGACCTAACCTCGTGTCTAAGCATATTATGACTAACTTCTCACATTGGAACCTATTGTTTGCGGCCACTGGATGTGCCGGGCGGTTCCGGGCAGGATTACGCCGCAAACTCATTGTAACCTCGAGTTAGCCATGTTCATCTTTGCGACCAATTAATTAATAATTTACCATTTATTCCCACGCCTAATATACATGTCAATTATTCATAACTATAGCCAATTCAGGTTATGTCAATAACAGACTAATTATATCAACTCAACAGATATAACAGATAACAGATTTTGCAGATTAGGCTACTTAATGGATTTAGCAGATTAAGAAAACTAGCAGATTTAGCAGATAACAGATTAGGCATCTCAACAGATTTAGCAGTTCAGGCATCTCAACAGATTTAGCAGTTTAGGCATCTCAACAGATTGGGTTTGGCAGATTTGGCATTTTCAACAGACTTAGCAGATGACAGATTTAGCAGATTTAATATTTCTAAAGGTTCTATTTACATGCCTTGCTTAATCATAAATTAGGCCTAAATAATTGTCATGATTCACAATATAATCATATACCCCATGTTTGCCTAAATTTACATAACACAGAATATGGACACAATTTACCATATAACATATGTTCCCATTTTGGTTAAACTAGCATTGTACAGCAGATTCATCTATAAATTATACCAAATATTACAATGCATGCCATATATCCGAAAATCCCTATTTAGGTGTATTCACACTTAATAGTCCTCAAATCTTATTATAGATTTTAATTTCTACACCTAAGTCACATATCTTCCCCCTACTTAAAATGTGCCCCAAATCTAGGTTTTAATCATGTATCATATTCTTAAAATCAGATATTGAATTATGTCCCCAAATCACAGATTATCATACATATCTTGCTCAGATCCAGATCTAGTTTACAACATGTAATATGTATTTAACTAATTACATGCCTATTGTCAAATTTATGCCCCAATTACTAAGACATATATCCAATGTAAATTTTATGCCTCAACTTCTCAAGTCGTATGTTCAATATTCTTTATGCCACAAAACTCAAGTCATAGGTTCAATTATATGCCTTAGATTTATGTCCTAAGTTCCAAGTTCAACCTATGTTCTTTCCTCAAATCAGTCACATATCGGTCATGCCCATTTCATGCATTATTCATTTTATTGTCCCAAATATTTTAACGTATGTTAATCTCTTATGAGATTGACTCAGGCTCGTGGTAGCCTGGCTATAGAACAGAAAGCAGAAAGAAATACATAATAAGGTAGATCTAAACAGAACATAACAGACATTATCTCAGATTCAGATTTACAATTCATGTCACAATCAGAATTAACGTTTATATCGGAAAATAACTGTACTTGCCTTGATTGGATTTTAAAAGAAAGATAGTTGTAGCGACGTTAGTTGATCTTCTTTAACCGTTGTTGAAGTTTCAAGCTTGAATTGAGTTGCTTAGGTTGATGTTGATAGCTTCTAGTTTTGATTCCAGCAGAGTAGCGACGCCATTTTTATTTTTATTTAGAACAGAGGCAGAGTAGAAGCAGAATAGAATTATGTGTAGAAAAGGCTAGGTTTGGGGCTGTTTAAATAGGTTTAGGTAGACGAATCTAGGCAGAAAATGAGACCAGATACATAAGAATGCACCCAGGCCCAAAACCAGGTTCGGGGACCAGGTCGACTCCCAGGTCGACTGCCCAGTCGATCTGGTCAGGGGGGGTCGACTCCCAGGTCGACTGCCCAGTCGATCTGGTCAGGGGGGGTCGACTGCCCAGTCGACTCCCTAGTCGACCTGGGTACTGGGCGGGAAATTTCCCACCCAGTCTGTTCTGGGTTTTGAATTCGAGCTGTTTTGAACTCTGAAAATTCCTGAAACTTTGGAGGGCCATAACTTGGTCATACGGACTCCGATTCTCGCAAACTCGGACTCGTTTCCAAGCAGAATTCCGAGACAAACGCAACGGCACAACCCGTTTCCATGAATTCTTCTGTTACAATTTAATTATTCTCCGATTTGTTATTAATACATTCACAGAAAATACGGGGTGTTACATTCTCCCCTCTTTAAAGGATTTCGTCCCCGAAATCTTCAAGTTAGGAAGTATGTGTCCTACCATCCAACATCCATCTACTCAATCACCAATCACTGGCGTCCATTGTCCTTAGAAACTTCTAATGTTGTATGAACATATGCAAAAGTGTGTGTATATGTTTCTTATCTAATGCAAAGATCGGGCAGTCCACTGATTCAGTTGACCTCCTTAATGCGAACTATGTCAGTGTCATGAGTCCAACATGTATGCAAATTTTCCTATTTGATACATATCATTATTATATGAGTGCACAACCATTCAGTCATATGCAACATCCATGTGCTAAGTCAATCATTTTGCATCCACAAAAATTGAAAATGCCCACACATCCATATGTAGTATGAGAGTGTTTTTGAGCCGATTTAGTGCCTAGTGTGTGTATATGCATCCACGAGCAACCACTTGCATCCACTTGCAACCATCAAACATAACATGTCTCAAACACATGTTTACACCCAATAGTTTCTACCTAAAGTTCGAAGATTCGATCGATAGGATACAGTCGAATGATGGAAGCGAGTACAGATAAAACAAAAACTTGGTTCCCATTAGACATGGGTCCTAAGTATCGGCCCCGAAGACCGAAACCAACATCAAATTGACACCCAGAGGATTACCCTCTTTAGATAATGTCAAAAACTGGAAATCTTAACGTTATCGGAAATATTCAGATATTTACAGATTACTGGTACAGATCAAGTTACTGAACTAAGCATGATAAAACCCAGAATGTATGCGTCCTACTTGACGCCTAACACAGATATCTCTCAAACCCCAATCACAAACCGATGAGTCATAACCTTTATGGGTTTGAGTCTACAGCGGAATCAGAAATAGTACTAGTATTAAAGTGTAGAGTATCGATTACAGAATCAAAATGCCAGAATCAGAAAGAGTTCTAACTCAACGATCAGATAGGAAGATTAAACCTTCTACATAAATTTTCTTATTTCTACCCTATCTACCAGTCCCTTGAGCATTCGCATGTCCTCCAGAAGTGGGTTCTGCCCTCTGCCTTTGCCCTCGTTTCTTTAGGCAGTCCCTAGTGAAGTGTCCCCTCTCACCACAGTTGAAGCAAGTGCCCTTCCTTTTTCTACAATCCTTGTTTAGATGAGTCGAGCTTCCACAAGTAAAGCACTTTTTCTCCTTCTTATCTTCAGACTTCTCATCCTTCTTTTGTGTTTCCTTTTTAGGCCATGCTTTCTTGTTCTGTGTTTCTTCCTTCTTTGTCCCTTTCTCGCCCTTGTCTTCCTCGTGCAGTAGTGCCATGTCCACCAATTTCTCGTAAGTCGCTCCCATGGGTACATGGGTAATGGCTAGGCTGTGTAGTGGCTCGTTCAATCCTTCAACAAAGCGGAGAGCCTTTTTATCCTGGGTGTTGACTAAATCCAATCCGAATCTAGCCAGTTGGTTTAACTGGTTGACATATTCCTTGACCGTCATACTTCCTTGCTTAAGAGATAAGAACTTTTCCATTTGTAGACTTCGTTCAGCTTGCGAGAGGAATTTTGTCTCCAACCTTGTTCTGAAATCCATCCATGTTTCAACCGGCCTCTCAGCATTAGTGACTTCCCACCAATAGGAAGCTTCGTCTTTGAGCAGCCATACCGCCAACTGTACCTTCTGCCTATCGTCCACCTCGAAGATAACGAATAGATCCTCAGTTTCTTTGAGCCAGTTCCTCGCTTCTACGAATGATTCAGTTCCCTTGAAATCCTTTCCACCCATGGCCCTAAAATCTCTACAGATTTTTGAGAAAGAAATTGCACGAGGAGGGGGCGGAGGAGGGGGATCATTTGTTGGACCTGCGGCAGCGGTCCTAGCCTCAAGATATTGACGAAACCAACCAGGTACATGAACACCCTCTGGTATCTCAGATGCTTCAGACTTGCTGAAATGAAAAAGGATAGATTCAATACAAAAAGGACTGAAGGAAAGATATAGGGCTCTTGGGGATTATGTTTTTCAAAATAAGCTTTATTTTTGAAAATACTTCCTTTTAAAACCATTTTTAAAATAGTTTTCAAAAACTTTACCCAATCTGGTAACCTTCAGCTCTGATACCAAGTGTAACACCCCACCTCCGTTAAGGTCACTCACAAAGGGAATGCCTTAACTTTGGTGGAGCATTTTAGTAAATAGAACAGAAAATTACAAGACAGATAAAAACAGTACTTGAAAAATTTATAACTTTATTACAACAGAAACCGAGATAAGCTTGGCCACATCTTTTCAAATCACAATATCAGAATTCAAGTACAAAATACCAGTCTTGTACAAAAGCCTTCAGATTGCATAGTTTAAAATCATAATCCCCACAGAAGAAGACAAGCCATACTTTAAGCACTTCAAGCGGAAGAAATCTGGATCAAGCTAGAGTACTCCCTCCTACAAAAACCGGGGGGGGGGGGGGGGATGGAAGAAAGGAGGCGAAACAACAAGGGTCAGACAAAAAGTCTGGCAAGTCTAGTGATTTTCAGTTATGAACAGATAATAATAACATGACATGAAAATAAAACTGGATGAGAGATAACAGTAACTGGTGTAGCGGATATAACAGCAGAACAGAATGATATAAGCTATTTCTTAACACTTCTCTGCACTAATACTAGTATAACAAAATTAGGTGTCACCCTAATGTATAAACTGAAACAGAAACAGGTACAGAATAATTTTCCACAGAAGAGAATGCTAGTAATGGGCCTTTACCACCCCAACAGAAACAGACAGAAACAGAATGCTAATAATGGGCCTTTACCACCCGAACAGAAACAGAATGCTAATAATGGGCCTTTACCACCCGAACAGAAACAGACAGAAGCAGAAACAGATTAATCCCTACGGGAACAGAATGTAGAATTAGGTGTACACTAGTAAATGGGCCTTTACCACCCGAACAGACGGTACCACGCAGAAACAGACAGGTGTTAGCACCCAACAGAAACAGACGGTACCAACAGAAACAGACAGAACTAAGTGTACCCTAAAACCCTACCCCAAGCGATCGGCTCTCTAATACATAAATACCCTGTGTCGGCCCCACAATAGGGTGTATCACTCCCTAAAGTGACAACTAATTGGCACAGACCTATTTACAGATGTCACGGCATCTTACATCCTTAGAGGATGACCGGGATCCATGCACGCACATGACCCGGTTGGAACGCACCATCAACACCCCTCGCCATTATCAGAATGAATCGCTTATAATTAGTTCAGTAAGCATGCCCGGACCCTACCTACTGTTGGGTCAAAATTTTGATACCAGAAAGGGTTACTGACTAATATGGGTCCCAAACAACAGATGACACAAGTAATTTCCCTCCTAACCTTGTGTCCCCAGACTAACAGATTTCAGATTAACTTGTTTATAAGTTCAAACATACAGAGATCAGATTTACTAGTTCATAGATTAAAAAATCAAATCAACAAGTTTTCTGACTAACGGATCAGATGTACAGATTTAACAGAATTTCATATTTGTCTAACTTTGTATTGGGCCTACAGATTCATGAACGGGTTTATTATATATATTAGTATAGTTGGTTTAACCCTATCCACCCAACACGTTTTAGACATCATTTTTATCTCGGATTTGCATTAATTAATTATCAATCCACAGACCTCTCACATTAGGTCGCTAGCTTGTGGCCGCTGGATGGGCCGGGCGGTTCCGGGCAGACTTCTTCCACAAGCCAGACCTAACCTCGTGTCTAAGCATATTATGACTAACTTCTAACATTAGAACCTATTGTTTGCGGCCACAGGATGTGCCGGGCGGTTCCGGGCAGGATTACGCCGCAAACTCATTCTAACCTCGAGTTAGCCATGTTCATCTTTGCGGCCAATTAGTTAATAATTTACCATTTATGCCCACGTCTAATATACATGTCAATTATTCATAACTATAGCCAATTCAGATTATGTCAATAACAGACTAATTATATCAACTCAATAGATATAACAGATAACAGATTTTGCAGATTAGGCTACTTAACGGATTTAGCAGATTAAGCAAACTAGCAGATTTAGCAGATAACAGATTAGGCATCTCAACAGATTTAGCAGTTCAGGCATCTCAACAGATTTAGCAGTTTAGGCATCTCAACAGATTTGGTTTAGCAGATTTTGCATTTTCAAAAGACTTAGCAGACGACAGATTTAGCAGATTTAATATATCTAAAGGTTCTATTTACATGCCTTGCTTAATCATAAATTAGGCCTAAATAATTGTCATGATTCACAATATAATCATATACCCCATGTTTGCCTAAATTTACATAACACAGAATATGGACATAATTTAACATATAACATATGTTCCCATTTTGGTTAAACTAGCATTTGTACAGCAGATTCATCTATAAATTATACCAAATATTAAAATGCATGCCATATATCCAAAAATCCCTATTTAGGTGTATTCACACATAATAGTCCTCAAATCTTATTATAGATTTTAATTTCTACACCTAAGTCACATATCTTCCCCCTTCTTAAAATGTGCCACAAATCTAGGTTTCAATCATGTATCATATTCTTAAAATTAGATATTGAATTATGTCCCCAAATCACAGATTATCGTACATAGCTTGCTCAGATCCAGATCTAGTTTACAACATGTAATATGTATCTAAACTATTTACATGCCTACAGTCAAATTTATGCCCCAATTCCTAAGTCATATGTCCAATGTAAATTTTATGCCTCAACTTCTCAAGTCATATGTTCAATATTCTTTATGCCACAAAACTCAAGTCATAGGTTCAATTATATGCCTTAGATTTATGTCCTAAGTTCCAAGTTCAACCTATGTTCTTTCCTCAAATCAGTCACATATCGGTCATGCCCATTTCATGCATTATTCATTTTATTGTCCCAAATATTTTAACGTATGTTAATCTCTTATGAGATTGGCTCAGGCTCGTGGTAGCCTGGCTATAGAACAGAAAGCAGAAATAAATACAGAATAAGGTAGATCTAAACAGAACAGAACAGACATAATCTCAGATTCAGATTTACAATTCATGTCACAATCAGAATTAACGTTTATATCGGAAAATAACTGTACTTGCCTTGATTGGATTCTAAAAGAAAGATAGTTGTAGCGATGTTAGTTGATCTTCTTTAACCGTTGTTGAAGTTTCAAGCTTGAATTGAGTTGCTTAGGTTGATGTTGATTAGCTTCTAATTTTGATTCCAGCAGAGTAGCGACGCCATTTTTATTTTTATTTAGAACAGAGGCAGAGTAGAAGCAGAATAGAATTGTGTGTAGAGAAGGCTAGGTTTGGGGCTGTTTAAATAGGTTTAGGCAGATGAATCTAGGCAGAAAACGAGACCAGATACATAAGAATGCACCTAGGCCCAAAACCAGGTTCGGGGACCAGGTCGACTCCCAGGTCGACTGCCCAGTCGACCTGGTCAGGGGGGGTCGACTCCCCAGTCGACCTGGGTACTGGGCGGGAAATTTCCCGCCCAGTCTGTTCTGGGTTTTGAATTCAAAATTTGAATTCGAATTCGAGTTGTTTTGAACTCTGAAAATTCCTGAAACTTTGGAGGGCCAAAACTTGGTCATACGGACTCCGATTCTCGCAAACTCGGACTCGTTTCCAAGCATAATTCCGAGACGAACGCAATGGCGCAACCCGTTTCCCTTAATTCTTCTGTTACAATTTAATTATTCTCCGATTTGTTATTAATACGTTCACAGAAAATACGGTGTGTTACAGCAAACTACACGATGAACATAACTTTAGATTTTAAAACCAGGTAATTATTTTTATATTTTAGTTTCTGGAATTTTTTTCTTCAACCTAACTTTGTTTTTGTAATTGTTTATCTTTTCAGTACATGCTTTTTTAGTTTTAGCCGTATGATAATTTATGCTTTGAATGGATTATATGCGCCCTCTTATAATTGAGGTATGTTATTTTTATTTACTTATCATTTTTTCCAACAAGTTCTAGGATTTTGTCATTCTGCTACGTAGCTATTTTGTCCTTTCTAAGCAGGTTGTGCTTGCCACATTATATTTTAGCCAACGTTTTCGAGTTCCTTGCATATTTCAAAATTCAATGTACCATTAGGATATGTCTCTGATTATGAAAGCAATGCAAAATACTGTTTATACGTTTTTCTTTTTAATTTGTTTTCAACTCAGTAATAAACATACTGATATCTACCGTAAATAAGAGTGCCTTTTTAATCTTGCAACCCATTACTCAATCGAGCAAAAAAATCCACTATCTGCGAATGATTGTTGTTTGACACCTGAAAGACTAGCCTCAAACAGTAAAAAGTTCCTCAGAAACATTTGATTTAGCTATTGACAAGCGATTTAATAGAAAATATTTTCTATTCCACATTGCCTATGTATCAAAACAATGCATGTAAAACCAATGCATTTCTCTGCATTGGCAAAACAAGAAAAACTATGGGTGCATTTATCACTACCATTTTTACTTTACAATTACAATTGATGGTTTTGCTATGTACCATGTTTATTTTGGGTAGGACAACATATTAGCATTTTCAATGCATTTGCATGTGCAGGTTTAGTGTTATAGTAAACAATGCAACCTTGAGGAAGGGGTCGAGGCACCAGGGTACTCATATCTTCTTATTTATTTGCTTATTTAGAGTATACAACTTTAGTTCGTAACTTTCTTGTTTGCTTACATCCCTATTGGTCCTAGTTTAGATTATTGCACCTTTAAGCTTTAACACTCTGCTTAAAGATACATGTTCCTTGTGTACAATTAAGATGAATGCCCAATTATTTTTTGGTTACTGCTTTGTTTAAAAACCACATGGAATGAGTTATATGTGATCATTTAAAATATGATTTTGAATTGTTTCACCTTTTTCCATTGTAAACACTTTATCATTTTACCACATGGAACCCTTTATTTATATGTAGCCATTTCGTGTAGGTTTTGGCTTGCAAGTTGAATATCTGACTTGTCATTTTACAACAAATCACATGATGTTAGACATAACTACCAGTCCTAGATTAATATAATTACCGATGATGTGTCTGTGAAGTTTAGGAGAGTTAAAAGTGGACACTATGAACACTTTGGAAAAGTTGGCATTAAGAGAAGTAGTTGATTACCTTTAAGTAATTAGCCATTGGAGCATCTTCCCTGAATTGGAATATGGATCACTTATTTAGTTAAACTATGTGACGAAGTTTCAAAACCCAGTTCTACCTTAGTAGAACATAAAAATATATGGTCTAGACTACACTTGAGACAATAGTTACAATTTGTATTCACGGTCCTGTGTGTAGATGAGCCAGTTGTAGAATATCTAGTTAGCTTAAGTTTTTAGCAGGTTCTAAACATCCAATGGTTCACTTTAGTTGTTAAATAGCGAAGATGTGAATAAATATGCAGATCCAGTTTAATATTTTTCTGCAGTACTAGTTGTTAACAGCTTTCATATAGAGCTTACAATTTTTGATTAAAGGTTTCAAAAATTTCTTTAAAAATGATAGGTTAAGACAAATTTGTATCATAAGTAGGCAAACAATCAAACGGTAATTAATTAATTGTGCTTCAGTCCGGTTTACACTTACAACTTTTATTTGTTCATTGTCTTTTTTCAAAAGTGTGATACATAAAGTAAAATATTTTGGTGAGATATTTTTTGAATGCTCCACTATTTGTTAATGAAATGGGGTTGTACAATGATTTTGGGTTGCTTCTTTTTACACAGGCACATTATGGAAAAAATGTTGCATATGAAGCCTTGAAGCGCCTAAAAGATCAATGTGAATCTGAATTTGGTGTAAAGAACGTGATGCAAGGTCAGAGTAAACTAAGAGCATTCCATTTAGTAGCCCTGGTGTAAAATAAAAGCAGAGAGGTGCATAAATGATGTGAAAAGGTGTAGGTTGACGCAAAACTATTAAGTGATTTGAAGTATTGTACAAATGATGCAGTGCTGGAGATAACAAATGTGTCAAGGCATTTTAATTTTCTTCGTACGGGTAGAAAGAATGAAAGTTGCAGGGGAACTTGATTTTTTGGGTCAGCAAAATCTTATTTTCAGCTTGCACAAGGCTCTTAAGCAACATCTGCCTCCAGTTTTGCGTTTGCTTGCGAATTCGTCATCATCATCTTCGTAAGTTGGTTGGGTATGTTAGACTTATTTTGTTGTAAATATGGTGTTAAGTGGTTTTAGTATGGTTATGGATGATATATGTTTGTATTTGGGATAATGTTAGCACCAACTGAATAGTTTTATTGTTCATAACTCAGCTTGGTGTATGAATTGACGAAAGATCGTGGATGTTGTGGTTTTTTTGTATGTGATTATGAATCTTCTTTTTAGTTCTAAATTAATATTGTTGATTAATTTATCTTTGTTTTTTTAATATGTTATTTATTTTAGTGTTCACAGTTGAATGCCTCCAGTTTTGCGTTTGCTTGCGAATTCGTCATCATCATCTTCGTAAGTTGGTTGGGTATGTTAGACTTATTTTGTTGTAAATAGGCGTTAAGTGGTTTTAGTATGGTTATGGATGATATATGTTTGTATTTGGGATAATGTTAGCACCAACTGAATAGTTTTATTGTTCATAACTCAGCTTGGTGTATGAATTGACGAAAGATCGTGGATGTTGTGGTTTTTTTGTATGTGATTATGAATCTTCTTTTTAGTTCTAAATTAATATTGTTGATTAATTTATCTTTGTTTTTTTAATATGTTATTTATTTTAGTGTTCACAGTTGAATGATGTTTGTTGTGTTTATATATATATATATATATATATATATATATATGTATATATATACATGTATATATATATATATGTATATATATATATGGGAAGGGGAATAGCGGCGGATTACCAACAAGGATAATAAAAAGGTAATTTAGCCTAATTTATTTCCGTCGCTAAACCTTTGCTAAATTGCAAGGGTTTACCAACAAAAAAATGAGCTAGATTTTTTTGTCAAAACTTTTTGTCGTTAATCATATGGTAATTAGTAAGGGTTTACCGACGGTTTTTATGAATAATATTTAATTCTAAATTAATAATCCGTTAGTAAATCGTCGGTATATAAATTAAAATTAAAATAAAAGTAAATTAATAAATAATACTTATTTTTATTAAAAAATTAGTAAAATAACGGTAAATTGTCGTAAATTTCATGCTGAATTCCGTCGCTAAATCTGACACAGATACCGTCATGGTTTTTACCGACCATACCTTTATGTAGGAAATTCGTCGCTAATGCCTATTTAGCGACGGATTAGCAGCGTATTATACCGCTGCTATTTTCTATTTTTCTTGTAGTGAAAACACGGTTCACGATAAACCCAAAATCACATTCCTCTACTTATCGGTTTAAAGAACAAGTGTTATTTAAAACCCCATTCACGATAAACCCAAAAATCAATCCAAATTCAATTCCAATTAAATACCATTTAATTGGTATACTTCATTAAATCTAAATAAAAAGATTTAATCTTTTTCTCAACTGGGTTTAAGAACAGTGTTAATGAAGACACCATTCACGACAAACCCAAATCCCATTTGATATTAAATACAAGGCTCTGAATAGAAAATATATCGGCTTATATTCAATATCACATTCTACGACCAACAAATATCGTATTGGAAATAACGATATAAATATATCTTTCAAATTTCCATTACAATATCTGTATAATCACGAAATCCAATATCGAAATATTCCAAAGACAATTTCGATTCAAATCCATTCCAATTCAATTATTGGAAATTCTGGTTACTTTTAAAACCTTTTCAAATCCAATTTATTTATTTTAAAAATAAATTGATTTTAATTCTAGTTCAAAACTAGTTCATTTCGATAAAAATCTATTTTTATCTTTTCAAATATGGAGTTTTTCATCCCAATTCTTCCCAAATCATTTCTTATGATTTTACACAAATTATTACTATTTTTAATAATTTTATCAAGGCCCGTACAGTGGATTTCCATCAACGGCTATCGAACTACACCTACAGCGACCTTTTCCAAATTTGATTTGGACATAATTTCATATACAACCATTAGATTTCAAATATCCAATATTCATTAGAAAGCTCTTTTCAATACGAACCCAACGGTTCCGGTTTTAGGGGAATCCGACGGTCGAATCTCCCGTAATATCCATTCGAAGTCAATGGTCGAAATTCGTGAACTGCCGCTGCGCGGCGCGTTCTATTCAGGCCATTCTATATATATATAATATATATATATATATATATATCGTCGATTTCCTTTTAAAACATATTTTTTAAAATCGTTTTAAATTCGTTTTCGAAACGATTTCAACTTCATATTCAATTTCGAATCAAAATTGAATATTCCACATCATCGATATACAAATGATAATATTTTAAAAACGTTATATTTTGAAATCACTTCCTTTTCTATAATCACTATAAAAACGAATATAATCGATATAAATATCGTTCGCGTCAAATGGCGCATATCTAACCAACACGGCTTTATATATTTCAATAACTTCGTTATTCTATTCAACAAATGTATATTTTCTTCAACACATGAATATATATTTTTATTCAACACATGAATATTTATATTATTCAACACATGAATTTTTATTCTATTCAACACATGAATTTTCTTTCTATAATATTCTTTATTTTCCAAATTAGAATGAGGCCCAACCAATTACCATATAATGTTAATTATATGGATTCCATACAACACATGTATATAACAGCAACGATAAATAATCAACCATCATCCAGAGTGCACCACACAACTATATAAGCATTAAATATAAATAATTAACGCTTACACAGTCTGTCAACCCATCGATTGACATACAACTAAACAATCGGGATTAGCGTACGTCAAATATCATCCCAATACCCGTGTGGGGTTTCAAATCAACAAACGAAATTTTTTATTTGTGCAGTTGGGCGATGTGTAAAATTTATCGTCCCAGTCAATATCAGTCAAATCTGTGTGCATAAACAAATCGTTCGATTTGTAAATGAATATTTATTTTACTTCAACACATGAATATATATTTTATTTCAACACATCACACTATCAAATCTCACTACACAGAAATCAAATAAACAAGTCATCCATGGTCTGTGGACGACGGGTGTCAGGTGCTGCTAAGCACCGTCTGCATCCTAGTATATAATTTTAACTAGAAAACAAGAATTGAAGTGAGAAGTTCTCACCTTTGGGTTTCAACTCCACCTTGCTTTATTCGTCGATCTTAAATTTTATCCATCGCACATATAATCTGAAAATCATATTTTTATCGAATTAAAAGTTATTCCATAGCATGACTATATTATATATAGCATATATGTTCTGAAAATCATATTTTTATCGAATTAAAAGTTATTCCATAGCATGACTATTCTGAATTTTCAACTGGACGTAAGTTTTGATTCCCGTTGTGAAATTTCAGTTTTTCGGATTCGTTGGAAAGATATTCTCAATTAGATTAAAATATTTTTGGTTTCGCTAAAATACGGTTTATTTTGAATCTTGTACAGTCATTTGAACTTTGAAATCGAATTTTCGAACTACCGCGCACGCCATTTTCAATTCCTTTTATATTTAAAAATAAATATTTATATTCTAACGACGATTCAAATAAAAATATACGTTCTAATTCAATTCAAAATAAATTTCTCATCGTTATTATTTAAAATAATTCATTTTAAATATTAAAATTCACTAAAATTGCCAAAATAAAATTTTTAAATTGGCTCTGATTTCCGGGTTATTACAATCTCCCCACATAAAACTTTTCGTCCCCGAAAAGGAACGAAGCCGAAAGTTGTTTGACAAATCAACTCAACTTTCATTATTTTCATTACGGCTTAAGTTCTTCAACTTTTTAGTTTCTAAAAACTTTTCAAATTTTTCAAAAATTTGGCTAACACCCTAAATTTTCGAAAAATTTCGCCATAACCTCCCCTGCACCGGGGACTTCGGGATATTTCAAATAGCCTCCCATGGCCCTCATCAATCCAAAAGAAAAAGAAAAAGCCCAGCGGCTAGCCAGTCGGCTCATAAAATCTTCCAAACCCAATAAATACAATAAACATGTACTTATTTGCCGGGCAAACAATTTTATTCTTCTGCTCTAGCCTCCTTACTATGACCTGTTCAATGTAAGTACATGTACATGCATGCATATGTGATAAATTTTCAATACAACTCACTATTTGGTTCAATTTAGCTAAATGGTTAAAAATATCAAACCAATAATCAAACAACACAACCATCAATCAGTTAGTTGATTATCATTTCAAATTCATAACTTTGATATATTTATAGAAAATCATGTTTTTGATGCCAAATCACAACAATAGCGCCTATCTAATTTTGGTTCTTACACCAGTCAATTGGAAATATATAAATATCACACCTTCGAAACTCGAATACCAATTCTGATGATGTTCGAACTATCATCAGAATCATCTCCGGGCGACTAGAGTGGGATTCTATATCTATCCAGTATATTAAAACTTCGAATACACGTGGGTCAGACATATATGCAAAATTTATATATACTGGATTGCCCAAATTCAATACAAATAAATATTCAAATACGTTGAATAATTGAATTAAATTTTCAAAACAAAAATTGTTTTCATTTTTATTTTTCAAAACAACACTCTTTACACTCTTTCTAGGATACTACTGATCCCATCTCTAACGAGTCATTCTCACTGGATAATACTAATCCAATCTCTGATGAGTTCTTTCGTTTGGTTCTAACGTGTCTTGTTCTCCGAGCTTTGTAAACCAAAGCTCTGATACCAAAATGAGATAGCCGACGAAATCCGGTAGGCTTTGCAACCATCCCTTCATCCCCCAAGCAGCAGGTAATACCCACCGTAGCTCCCACATGGTCCCCCAGTACACTTGTTTTACGGCGACCCTCTCGAGCCTCCCGGCCACTGCCTAACCAACCCCTGCAAGGGACATGTGGGGGTAAGAGTCTCCCGTTCGCCACCAAACCGCGAAGCGAGAACCCCCCCCATCATGACTGCAACAAGAACTGGTGATACTCCATCCTCGATCACTTCAATCTAATTAAAGATTCATTAAAACTCCACTTAGTTTTAATCTTCCCAAAAATCAATATCCTGTCTTTAACTGGGTTAAAGAACCAATGTCATCTAAAACACGGTTCACGATAAACCCAAAATCACATTCCTCTACTTATCGGGTTAAAGAACAAGTGTTATTTAAAACCCCGTTCACGATAAACCCAGAAATCAATTCAAATTCAATTCCAATTAAATACCATTTAATTGGTATACTTCATTAAATCTAAATATAAAGATTTAATCATTTTCTCAACTGGGTTTAAGAACAGTGTTAATGAAGACACCATTCACGACAAACCCAAATCCCATTTGATATTAAATACAAGGCTCTGAATAGAAAATATATCGGCTTATATTCAATATCACATTCTACGACCAACAAATATCATATTGGAAATAACGATATAAATATATCTTACAAAATTTCCATCACAATATCTGTATAATCACGAAATCCAACATCGAAATATTCCAAAGACAATTTCGATTCAAATCCATTCCAATTCAATTATTGGAAATTCTGGTTACTTTTAAAACCTTTTCAAATCCAATTTATTTATTTTAAAAATAAATTGATTTTAATTCTAGTTCAAAACTAGTTCATTTCGATAAAAATTTATTTTTATCTTTTCAAATATGGAGTTTTTCATCCCAATTCTTCCCAAATCATTTCTTATGATTTTACACAAATTACTATTTTTAATAATTTTATCAAGGCCCGTACAGTCGATTTCCATCAACGGCTATCGAACTGCACTTACAGTGACCTTTTCCAAATTTGATTTGGACATAATTCCAAATCCAACCATTAGATTTCAAATCTCCAATATTCATTAGAAATCTCTTTTCAATACGAACCCTACGGTTCCGGTTTTAGGAGAATCCGACGGTCGGATCTCCCGTAATATCCATTCGAAGTCAATGGTCGAAATTCGTGAACTGCCGCAGCGTGGCGCGTTCTATTTAGGCCATTATATATATAATATATATATATATATATATTATATATTTCGTTGATTTCCTTTTAAAACGTATTTTTAAAAATCGTTTTAAATTCGTTTTCGAAACGATTTCAACTTCATATTCAATTTCGAATCAAAATTGAATATTCCACATCATCGATATACAAATGATAATATTTTCAAAACGTTATATTTTGAAATCACTTCCTTTTCTATAATCACTATAAAAACGAATATAATTGATATAAATATCGTTCGCGTCAAATGGTGCATATCTAACCAACATGTCTTTATATATTTCAATAACATCGTTATTCTATTCAACAAATGAATATTTTCTTCAACAAATGAATATATATTTTTATTCAACACATGGATATTTATATTATTCAACACATGAATTTTTATTCTATTCAACACATGAATATTTTTATTCTATTCAACACATGAATTTTCTTTCTATAATATTCTTTATTTTCCAAATTAGAACGAGGCCCAATCAATTACCATATAATGTTAAATATATGGATTCCATACAACACATGTATATAACAGCAACGATAAATAATCGGCCATCATCCAGAGTGCACCAAACGACTATATAAGCATTAAATGTAAATAATTAACGCTTACACAGTCTGTCAACCCATCGATTGACATACAACTAAACAATCGAGATTAGCGTACGTCAAATATCATCCCAATACCCGTGTGGGGTTTCAAATCAACAAACACAGATTTTTATTTGTGCAGTTGGGCGATGTGTAAAATTTATCGTCCCAATCAATATCAGTCAAATCGGTGTACATAAACAAATCGTTCGATTTGTAAATGAATATTTATTTTACTTCAACACTTGAATATATATTTTATTTCAACACATGAATATATATTTTATTTCAACACATGAATATATATTTTATTTCAACACATCACACTATCAAATCTCACTACACAGAAATCAAATAAACAAGTCATCCATGGTCTGTGGACGACGGGTGTCAGGTGCTGCTAAGCACCGTCTGCATCCTAGTATATAATTTTTACTAGAAAACAAGAATTGAAGTGAGAAGTTCTCACTTTTGGGTTTCCACTCCGCCTTGCTTTATTCTTCGATCTTAAATTTTATCCATCGCACATATAATCTGAAAATCATATTTTTATCGAATTAAAAGTTATTCCATAGCATGACTATTTTATATATAGCGTATATGTTCTGAAAAACATATTTTTATCGAATTAAAAGTTATTCCATAGCATGACTATTCTGAATTTTCAACTGGACATAAGTTTTGATTCCCGTTGTGAAATTTCAGTTTTTCGGATTCGTTGGAAAGATATTCTCAATTAGATTCAAATATTTTTGGTTTCGCTAAAATCCAGTTTATTTTGAATCCTATACAGTCAATTGAACTTTGAAATCGAATTTTCGAACTACCGCGCCATTTTCAATTCCTTTTATATTTAAAAATAAATATTTATATTCTAACGACGATTCAAATAAAAATATACGTTCTAATTCAATTCAAAATAATTTTCTCATCGTTATTATTTAAAATAATTCATTTTAAATATTCAAAATTTACTAAAATTTCCAAAATAAATTTTTTTAATTGGCTCGGATTTCCGGGTTATGACATATCCCAAGTGACTAAGAAAGCTCGTCTTTTAGATTTCTCCTTTATGTTGTGATTCTTCTTTAGTTCTGGACAGTTCTTTTGATAATGTTTGGTTTTATGACAGTTGAAGCATTCCACCGATGTTGGGTCGGGTTCTTTTGTTCAATTCTTTTTCACATCTTTCTCAGCATGGAAAGCTAATTTTTTCTTATCTTGGACATATGCTTTCTTTTCCTACAAGTCTATTTCATATGACATGAGATTACCAATTAACTCTTCGGGTTTCATGGCAGGAAGGTCATTAGCCTCTTCAATAGCTAATACCATTCTTTCTCACTCATCCGTCAAAGAGTTTAATGTTTTTGAAACTATATCAAAATCAGAGTATTTTTCTCCTAATCCTAATAGAGGATGACAAATATTTTGAAATCGTGAGTACATGTCATTTATAGACTCATTCTCGTTCATTCTGATTTGAAACTGGTTCTTAAGCATGGATATCTTGCTTTGTTTAACCTTGTTAGTTCCTTCATGAGTTATTTTGAGTGTTTGGCAGATTTCATATGCTGTGTTACACATACAAACCCAATTAAAATCGTTTCTATCCAAGGCACAATGCAACATATTCATGTCTTTAGCATTGGTAGTAGCCTCTGCTTTTTCATTTGTAGACCATTCAATGTATAGAGTAGTGGGTTGTGTATACTCTTTTTGTGTAATATTCCAAGCATCAAAACTATTAGCTTGCGTATATATTCTCATTCGTGTAGCCCAATAATTATAATTCATGCCATTGAACAAGGGTGGTCTTGCAATAGATTGGTCGTCAGTATATCCAGTATTCGTGCTAGTACTAGTGTTATATCCATACTAACTAAGTATCAAATAACGGTTCTATGGTCAAATGATAGCCTTTCTCTGATACCAAATGTAAAGTCGATGTGTGACCTAAATAGGATCTTTATATGGATATAGAGGAAATGTATATGATAAGCTAACTTGTAAGATATAATAGCTATGCAAATAAATTTAAGTAGTACAGATATATCATAAATAAGAAAATGTAGTAAGTAAAGACAACAGGAATTGTATATTTGTTCGGACTTCCCGTCCTACGTCCAGTTCTGAAGCTCCTCTTCGGAATTCGCTATCAACGCCCTCTCTTTACCCGGAGGAATAGGTTACAATACACCTGAGCACCAACAAGGATGTCCACGCCTAAGCACCAACATAGGACTTCACAACTACAAAATGTTTTGCCTTCTGAATGTGTTCTCGAATCAACACTGAATAACCAACGATTAAGTACAACCTTCCTATAATCTTATCCTCAAATATTTAATGTGTATGTGAAGATTGAAGGAAGTATATTACTTATTGAATCAAGAGATATGAAATAATTTCAACGATTCAACAAGTAATTAGAGAGATTTTAGAATGCAGAGAGTAGAGAAATGAAAATCAGAAAATATAGTAGAATAAATGAGAATTGGTGATTTGGAAAACATGTTTGTAGCGTATTTATAAGTGTAGAAGAGTAGTAATCTTTCATGAAGAATTCCTACGGAAAGTTGCATCTATTTCTGTTCAAAATCGAAGAGGAGTCTCCTCATGAAAGGAGGTGACTCTTCATAAAAATGAATGTTAATCTCTGATCAGTCAACTGGTATGAAAATCACTAGTCAACTGGTTAAGAATGAAAATCGTGTATATATATAAATATGCTCAGAAACTAGCCATTATCGAACTTCTGGTTCCTGACCAGTCGACTAGACCTTTTTATGCCAGTCGATTGGTTACAGAACCAATCCAGCTGGTTTTTGAGCTTATATATATATATATATCTGAAAAATCGTGCATTCGTGTTATACTTTGAGGATAGACTTTAACATATATCTAACATAACTTAATACTTATATATATAAACTTAGCTCCTTGACATGATTTCTGTAACACCATGTAAGTTTAAAGACCATTAGATTGATAAATTAAACAATACATAATTAAATATTCTGAATTAAGTAAAATCGACTATGCCATTGCATTCGTCTTGGAATTCTGGTCAAGATAGACACATGGTTTGCGTGAAACAGACACTGTATGAAGAATTTATTAAGCCTAGAAGTTTGTATATGCATAAGAAAAATATATATATACAAACATATCAAAGTATAAAAAAATTCAAACAAGCGAGCGAGAAGCCAAAATGTGGAACCAACCCATTTTGTAGGTCGACTCGAGACCCTGCTGGGTCGACCTAGCCTCTTCAGGGTCGACACCGGGGTCGACACCCAATGGGGGGTCGACCCCCATACAGATTTGGGCAGAATTCAGTTTCTGCACCTGGACACAGTTCTGATATAAATATTTAATTGGCAATTTGGATCCATTTTCTTAGATCTATTCACTGTGATTTTATGTTATTTTTAGATATAAATATTTAATTGGCAATCTTGATATGTATACAAAATTGGATCTTGAATCATCGCCTAAATCAGTTCTTTATGACATATTCACCAGATTTGTTCTTATATGTTCATATCGCCACAATGCCAAATCTTGTCACAATATGCTTATTCAGTTTTTATGCATGTTTCTGTCAGTTAATTATTGATTCGTTATTATGCCTACTTTTGACTCTCTTCTCTCCATCTTTTCCCTTTTTATTTTTATATAGCCAGGCTACCTTCGAGCCTTGGCCTAACGCAGAAATATGCGAACATGCAAAATTGGGAATCATTGGGAAAAACATGAATTTGGGGATGACTTTTATGAAAAATATGTGAATATTGAATTGGGGCATAAATCGGAACATATGTGAAAATTGAATTGGGGCATAATTTGGAACATATGTGAATATTGAATTGGGGCATAAATTGGAACATATGTGAATATTGAATTAGAATTTGAACATATATGAATATTGAAATTGGACAAAAATTGTATATTGATTTATGACTTAGGAAAAAGGGAATAATAGGCACAATGATATATGAATTGAGAAGGGGAATGCGAAAACCTATAATTGAAATAGGATAATTGCTAATATGAATATGCCTAAAAATTTGGTACTGTAATAACTCTTAGACACGAGGTTAGATTGCGCTTGTGGTATAAGTCTTCCCGGAGCCGCCCGGCATATCCAGTAACCATCGGTGGCTAATCTAATGTGAGGGGTCTAATGCGAAACGGTACCACAACACGAGGTTAAGTCTAAACTTGTGGTTTAAGTCTGCCCAGAGCTGCCCGGCATATCCAGCAGCCATAAGAGATTGACTTAATGTGAGAGGTCTGGTGTGTTAACATGTATAAATGAAAAGATAATGACAACATGTTAAATTGAAATACTTAGCCGGTTTAACATTAAAAGGGGTAATATATGAACCCAACAAATGGAATAAAAGATTAAGTAAATTTATATGAATTAATGGGGTTAATTAAATATGAAATCTATGGGGTTAAGTAAACCTGTTAAGTTTATGTGGGTTTAAGTAAACCTGTTAAATTTGTGGGTTTAAGTAAACATGCTAAGTCTGTAGGATTAAGTAAACCTGTCAAATCCGTGGGGGTTATACAAACTTGTTAATCTAAAAGACTTAACCTATTACATCTGTTGGGGTTATAGGGACTCGTTAACATGTAATGTTTAACTCGTAAATATGTAGGGGGTTATGCTAATCTGTTAAGTCTGTTTGGCATAACCTGTTAAAATCCTAATTAATTAGGGACACAAGATCTGTGGGGGTTGGCTTGTGTCATTTGTTGTGTGGAACCCATATTAGTCAGTAAGCCATTCTGGTATTAAAAGGGGGACCCCACACTAGGTAGGGGTCAGGCAAGCTTACTGAACTGATTGCAAGAGGTTCATCTGGGAGGAGGTGTGTACTGGTGTGTTCCAACGAACTCATGTGCGTGCATGAGTACGGCCTGCTTTTGGGAAAATAAGCCGTTGTAGCACCAGTAAATAGGTCTGTGTCCTTCTATAGGTTGCCACTTTAGGAAGTAATACACACTACTGTAGGGCCGACACAGAGTATTTACGGAATAGGGAGCCGATCGATTGAGGGGTAGTAATTAGGGTACATCAAGTCCTGTCTATTTCTATGGACCATTATTTCTGTTTAGGTACTGGTTAATTCTATTTGGGGTAAAACCCCTTACATGAAGGCACTTAAAACTACCATTATGTTTCTGTTGGGATCATCTTGTTTCTGTTGAGTAAATAGGGAGAATGTAATCATGTTACATATTTGTTATACTAGTATTGGTGTAGAGAAAAGTTTTAGAGAAGCGTAACCTGTTACGTTATATTCATTCTGCTTATCTTGCTCAGTCTGCTATACTTGTCTTATTACTGTTATCTATCCCTCCAATTTATATGTCTATCATGATACTTTTACTTATTTATATGCTAAAAGTAACTGGACTCGCTAGACTTTATGTCTGACCCTTTTTGTTTCCTCTTCTTTCTTCCGTTTCCCCTCTCCCCCTAGGTTTGCTGGGTGGAAATTCTCAGGCTTAGTCAAGACTCGGATATCATCTTGCTTGGAGAAGCTTTTGAAGTATTGCTCAGTTTCTATCTTTGCTACTATAGCTTTGTCTCTTTTGGGGAATTATGCTTTTTATGTATTTTCTGTACTCTTATGGTACAAGACAAAAGTTTCACATTATTGTAATGGGTTTTATGTAGTTTCAGACTTTTGGTATTTTTGGACCACGACGTTATGAATTATGTTTGAATTAAATTCCGCTATTACTTTTATATCTATCTTGTAATATTTTTGTTTCTGTTTACCTTAATGCTTCACGAAACTTAATGCATTCCCTTAGTGAGTGATATTAACAGACGTGGGGTGTCACACCTGGTATCAGAGCAGAACATTACCAGATTGGATAAAGTTTTTGAAAATCATTTTCAAAAAGCTTTTAAAAGAAAGCATTTTTCAAAAAGAAAAGTCAGTTTTGAAAATCATATTCTCCAATAGCCATATGTAATATCTTTCGATCCTTCATTTGAATCTCTTTCCTTTTCTTTTCAGCATATCTGGGGAGCCTAATATTCCTGAGGGCGTTCAGATACCGGCTTGGTTTCGTAGGTATTTGGAAGCTACGACACCTGCCAAAGGCCAAGGAATTGCTCCTCCCCCAGCTGCAGTCGTTGTTCCTCCTCCTCCACCTTCGCGCGCTGATAATTTCTCAAATATATGTAAAGAATTCCATGTTATGGGCGGAAGGCCATTCAATGGAATTGAAACTTTCGTGGAGGCAAGAAATTGGTTGAAAGAGTCGGAGGACTTGTTTGAATTTTCGAAGTTAATGATTGTAGGAAGGTTCAATTAGCTGCCTGGCTGCTGAAAGATCAAGCTTCATTCTGGTGAGAAGTGACGCAAGCAGGGCATCCATTGGAGACTTTGAAGGATATCCGATGGAGGTTCAAAATGAAATTTCTTTTTCAAGCCGAGCAAAGTATGCAAGTGGGGAGGTTTTTAGAGCTTAAGCAAGGAAGTATGACCGTTAGAGAGTATGTTAACAAATCTAATCAATTAGCAAGGTTCGGGTTGGAACTAGTGGATACTTCGCACAAGAAGGCCTTGAGGTTTGCAAAAGGAATGAATGGACCCCTTCATGGGTTGGCTATGTCTCATATTCCGAAGGGGGCAACTTTCGAGAAACTCGTTGATATGGCATTGATGCACGAAGAAGATAAAGGTGAAAAGAAAGAGGCTAAGGTTGATGAAATAGAACACAAGAAAGTGTGGCCGAAGAAAGAACAGCAACAAGAGGGCAGAAAGAATGACAAAGCTCAAGGCAAAAGGAAATGTCATGGTTGCGGGAACGTGGATAATTTGGTCAAAGACTGTAGAAAAAGGAAGAATGCTTGCTTCATCTGTGGTGAATTCGGACATTACACTAGGGAGTGCCCAAAAAAGCAAGGCCAGGGCCAAAGGGCAGGATCCTCTGGAGGGCAAGTTCATGCTCTCATGGCAGGGGTACCCGATAGAGGTAGGAAAATTTCTGTTGAAGGTTTAATTTCTCTTTCTGATCACCCTGTTAGAACTCTTTTTTTTTTGGCGCTTCGCATTCTTTTATATCTGATTATGTGGTTGAGTCTCTGCACCGTAGTACTTGTATTGTTTCTGATCCCGTTATTGTCTCAAACCCCAATGGGGCACGGCTCATATGTCTATGATTTGTCGGGGTTTGAGGATATCTGTTTTTGGTGTCGAATATAAGCACAATGCATATGTACTTAGTTTTATGGGATACTGTCTGATTCTAGGGATGGATTGGCTAGCCATGTATGGTGCCATTCCGGATGGTGAGAGGAGGGTCGTTAGACTTTTGACTTTCCATGGGAGGACCCTCGAGGTTTCTTGTGACCCTAAGGGTTATTTCATGCTGAGTTTCCTAAAGTCGCCTGATGCATTTATCGAGGATCTATGATCTGTATATGTAGTATGTAAGTATCCTGATGTTTTGAGGAGGTTTGGGGCTAACCTCCGAGGCACAAGATTGATTTCAGTATATACTTGGTGGACAATGCAAAGCCAGTTGCATTGCCTATGTGCCACATGGATCTAAGAGAAAGAAGGGAGTTCAGCAAGAAAGTAGGGGAGCTACTTGAGAAAGGGTTTATTAGGCGAAGCATATCTGAATGGGGTGCTTCGGTCGTCTTTGCAGCTAAGGCGTATAGCTTGCTTCGCTTATGTATGGATATTCATGATGTTTTTCCACATTTCTTATTTATGGAAGTGTGTACATGATACAATAGAGGTAGTTAAGCCGAGCATGCTTGAGGAGGTAGAGGTAGAATGGGAGTTGACAATTAGACGAGTCTCTGCTCGTGTACTTGGATCAGAGGTTAAGAAACTGTGCAACAAGGAGTTTAAGTAAAGAAGAGTGCAATGGGGAGAAGACAGCGAGGATGCGACTCGGGAGGCTGAAGAAAAGAATCACGCTTCACACCCTTTCCTTTTCGGGACTATGTTCTTAACTTCTTTTTCCAAGCTTTTATTCGTACTTGCTTCTATCATTCGTCTGTGTCCTATTGATCGAATCTTCGACCTTTAGGAAAAATCCAATGGATGTATACATGTGTTTGAGACATGTTATGTTTGATGGTAGCAAGTAGGTACAAGTATATTCTAATGGTTGCTCGTGGATGCATATGCACACACATTAAGTACTAGATCGGCTCAGTCACGCTTATGCTACATATGGATGTGTGTGCATTTTTCTTCTTTTATGGATGAAAATGGGTGTATCATTACATGGATATTGCATTTGGATGGATGATTTTTGCACACACATAGACTTTACATGATATGTTAGGATTATTTGCATACATGTTGGATTCATGACACTACATACATTGCATT
>JASFAX010006834.1:0-29690 GCA_030737875.1 Allium sativum
AGTACCTTGAACTATGACACCCTTTCCCTTCTTGTCTGCAGTAGGAGCTCATGAAGACGATGGTACTGCTTCCAAAGCATAAGCCTTCACTATTTACTTTCCCTTAGCCGATTTTGGATAGTCCTTAAGATGCCCAGACTTGCCACAGTTGTGACCCTTCCTTTCAACCTTGGGTACTTGCACTCATTAGCAAAATGACCTTTCTGTTGGCAATTAAAGCGAACCACCTTACTCCAAGGTTTCTTCTTGTCATCCTTTCCGTTTTGTTTTTGCTGCTTCCTCTTCTTACTATTATTAACACCCTGTTGTGGTTTTGGAGCTTCCTTGGTTGCAACAACAATGGTTCCTTCCTTTGGAAAACAAGCTTTCATGTCCAAAACTCTCGTAACATGTAACACCCCACACCCGCTATAGTCACTCACTAAGGGAATGCCATAGCATCGGTGGAGTATTTTTAGTGAGTATAGAACAGTAAAATTACAACAAGACAGATATAATGTAATACTTGAAAATTTTAAAACATCATCTCATAGCAGCGGAAAGTAAAACATGTTTGGTTACATCATAAAACCATAACAAGAGTCAAGTACAAAATATCCATCCTGAATAAAATAAGTACATAATCCCACTACTCATAACAAATAGCCATAACAGAAAAGATAAGATAAGCTGAGCTCTACATCTACGGTCCAAGCTCCAAGAGATAGATAAAGCAAACTGATCAAAGCCCACTAGCACTAGGCCCAACCTGAGGACCTGAAGGAAAAAGATAAAAACAACGGGGGTCAGACATAAGCCTGAGTGAACCCTATCTCCTTAATAATACAATTATTAAAGTAATTAGGGTATGATATGAACTCGGTATGGTATCTTTGGGAATAATGACTACACTAAGTTGCCCACGAACACAGGACGAACTAAGATAACCGTAAAGACGCATCTACCCACCCAAGGATAATTACTAACTGCACCACACCAGTTCTACCCACCAAGAGTAATTCCTACTTAAAGGTTGATCCCACTAAGTGTACTTAGTAATTTTTCACCCGGTAGTTTCTTGTACCCCTACACAGGTGCCGTCTGCACCTATTTTTACTAGGTGTACCCACTACCCCCAAGCGATCGGCTCCCTACCGTATATACCCGTGCTGGTCCCACAAAAGGGGGTGTATCATTTCCCAAAGTGGCTACCATATAATATCACTGTGCACGGCTTTATATCTACCCGATGCAACAACGACTTACCAACCAGCCCGGGTCCACACACGCATATGAAACCCGTTGATCCCGCGTTGCCACCGCTAACCCGTTTTGGCCTCTTACAGTCAAGCCCAATATGCGTGTCCCGTCACCCGACAAGAGTCGAGCCTACAAAGATACGTTGGGATATTGGTTGAAATGGGCCCCCACAAGCTACTACTTAAGCTTGTCGTTTAATCTAGTGCATCCCACTTAACCCTTTAACCATGTCCCCTTACATGTTATAAATCTTGGCTAAGTCCTTTAATCATATTTCAATTGCCACTTAGGGCACTCACTAGATTCCCACATGCCACCCATGGCACTTACTTAACCCCTTAATCATGTTTAATTACATGTTCCACCTTGGTTAAGTATTCTAATCGTATTCTCACATGCCACCCATGGCACTTACTTAACCCTTTTATCATGTTTAATTACATGTTCCACCTTGGTTAAGTATTCTAATCGTATTTTTCTATTGTCACCCAAGGCAACCCACTAGTCTCATCATGCCACCCCAAGGCACCCACTTAACCCCTCATGTCCCACTACATGCTAATATGGTTAAGTGTTTCTTAATTCATTAATTAAGATCATGACCTCATAAAGACCTCCCACATTAGACCGTCTTTTATGACTGCTGGATATGCCGGTTGGTTCCGGGCAGACTTCTGTCATAAAAAGGGCCTAACCTCGTGTCTTTACTTTAATCATGTATTTAATTTATGACTAAGACCTCTCACATTGGGCCAATCATTTGTAGCCGCTGGATGGCCGGTCGGTTTCGGGCAGACTTCCGCTACAAAAGGGTCCAACCTCGTGTCTTAGTTGATTAATTAATCCTAATTAATCACCCCCATATTAATTATCCCTAATTAATATCAAATTTTCCATAACATGGGTAGACCTAACTCAATAGGTAAATTCCCATGGGGTAGACCTAACTTAATAGGTAAATTCCCACTTATGGTAATTTATTTTTTATTGTATGCTTAATCATACCCAATCATATTTTTATTAACATATTTACCAACCCCATCGTTCCCCACGTAAATCGTTCTCATTTCATGACATAAATAAGGGGAAGATCATTACAAATATCATGGGTTTAGCATACAACTTTGTCATGGGTTAAGAGGATGTCAACTTGCATATATGAGCATATATTAACCCAACTACATTTAACCCAAACTTGCATATTATCAAACATGTGTCTTACATAACATGTTGCATATGAACTTACATATCATCAAACATGTGATTTGCATAACATGTAGAACTTGCATTTTAGCATATACTTAACTTGCATAAGCACTCACATACTTGCATAAGCATTCATATACTTGCATAAGCTTGCATATCATGTTAAACTTGCATTTCAACATATACATAACTTGCATAAACATTCACATACTTGCATCGGCTTGCATATTATGTTAAACTTGCATTTCAACATATACATAACTTGCATAAACATTCACATACTTGCATAGGCTTGCATATTATGTTAAACTTGCATTTCAACATATGCATAACTTGCATAAACATTCACATACTTGCATAGGCTTGCATATTATGTTAAACTTGCATTTCAACATATACATAACTTGCATAAACATTCATATACTTGCATAAGCTTGCATATTATGTTAAACTTGCATTTCAACATATACATAACTTGCATAAACATTCATATACTTGCATAAGCTTGCATATTATGTTAAACTTGCATTTCAACATATACATAACTTGCATAAACATTCATATACTTGCATAGCTTGCATATTATGTTAAACTTGCATTTCAACATACACATAACTTGCATAAACATTCACATACTTGCATAGGCTTGCATATTATGTTAAACTTGCGTTTCAACATATACATAACTTGCATAAACATTCATATACTTGCATAAGCTTGCATATTATGTTAAACTTGCATTTCAACATATACATAACTTGCATAAACATTCACATACTTGCATAGGCTTGCATATTATGTTAAACTTGCATTTCAACATATACATAACTTGCATAAACATTCATATACTTGCATAGCTTGCATATTATGTTAAACTTGCATTTCAACATACACATAACTTGCATAAACATTCATATACTTGCATAGCTTGCATATTATGTTAAACTTGCATTTCAACATACACATAACTTGCATAAACATTCATATACTTGCATAAGATGTTAAACATGCATATAAGCATATACATGACTTGCATAAGTACTCACATACTTGCATAACATGTTTGCATAATGGATCCATATTCACTTAGTGTTTTGCATCATAAACATCATGAAACAACTTGCATAAAAATATCATGATTACATATTATGAAACTTGCATGACATAAGGCATATAACTTGCAAAACACATAATATTCACTACATCAAGCTTGCATAAATATATGGATCCACAAACATAGCCATACTTTATCACATCTTATCATAATCAATTCAATAATTGATTATTAAGGGGATAGAAGCTCACCAAAACAAGATTAGCAAGTTAAATGAAGCAAATCCCAATGATTAAGTAGAAGAAGATGTAGATTAGCTTGCAAACCCTCTTAGGATTTTTAGTGGAGGCTCTCCAATTTTCTAAGTGGTGGCATAATGGCCTTAGATCTATTTTTGGTAAGGATAAAGGGGGTATTAGGGTGTATATATAGATTAGTTAGATGTTTTAGGACCATAGGATATACCCTAGAACCAATCCTAGCCTTTAAAGCATGTCTTGGGGAAGAAGTCAAGTGTAGGAACCATTTAGGGCCCAAAAAAAACAGCCCAAAACTCATCCCGGGCCTCAAAACATGAGCAGTTTTCGTTTTTGATTTTTCGTGAAACTTTGACGGGCCATAACTTGGTCATACGGACTCCGATTTACGAAAACTCGGACTCTATTTCGCGTATTTTTCCGAGACGAACGCAATGGCACAGCCCGTTTCCCCTGATTCAGAATATTAAATTTAATTCTGCTCTGATTTATGTTATAACAAGTTATTTAACATACGGGGTGTTACATTCTCCCCTACTTAAAGGATTTCGTCCCCGAAATCTCTAAGTCAAGAAGAACGTATCCTACCAACCAAACAACCATCTACTCAACCATCAAACACTGGCATCCATTGTCCTTAAAACAATTTCTAATGATGTATGAGCATATGCAAAAAGTGTGTGTATATGTTCCCTATCTAATGTATGAACATATGCAAACCATGATAGTGCCATGCATCCATTATGTATGCGAGGGAACCCTATCGACACATACAATATCTACATGAGTGCACAATCATTCACCAAAATGCATCATCCATATGATAACACAATCATTATACATCCATAAATATAGCTTTCTACACACAATTTTATGCAATATGCAATATGAAGTGACTGAGCCGATCTAGTGCCTAGAGTGTGTGTATATGCATCCACGAGCAACCACTAGCAAACACTTGCATCCACTTGCATCCATCAACCATAACATGTCTCAAACACATGTTTCAACCATAGGTTTACCCTATCTAAAGGTCAAAAGTACTAACGAGAGGACCTACTAAGAATAAGATAAGCACAAGATATGTGATGAAGGAGAAGCAAAAGGATATACCCTCCGAAAGAAAAAGGGTACCTCGAACGCATCTTCGCTTCCGTCTCCCAGGTAGCGTCACTCTCTTCATCTCCCCTTTGTACTTTGACTAGTTGAACCTCTCTGTTTCTCAGCTTCTAAATCTCTGACCCAAGGATGCAAGTAGGAGCTCGTCGAATCGTCGCATCACGCTCTGCTTCCACTTCTCTAAGCAAACTCGGCTCTACCACCTCTGCGGTCTCATGTAGGCACTTCCTCCCATAGAATACATCACTAAGTCTGTCGGGCAACTCCGCGAATGGAAGATGCTCCTCCCATGTACCTCCAAAATCCAAGATACATAGCCTCATAAAGGTCTTCTAAAACATGATTCACCCTCTCAGTCTGGCTATCCGTCTGAGGATGATATGCGGTACTCATACCCAACTGAGTCCCTACCGCCTCTTGCGAATTCTTCAAAAACTCTCTAGTGAAGATAGGATCTCGATCACTCACTATGCTAGAGGGTACCCCATGTAATCGAACTATCTCTCGAAGATATACTGAAGCTAGCCATGGAGCAGTCCTCTTGCTCTTCATAGGTATGAAATGGGTGTTCTTAGTAAGTCTGTCTACCACCACCCAAATTCCTGTATTACTCTTTCTCGATCTGGGTAACCTGTCAATAAAATCCAACGAGACGCTGTCCCACTTTCATTGCGGAACCTCCAATGGGTGAAGCAACCCACCTGGTTTCTTTCGCTCCGTCTTCACTCGTTGGCACACCAAGCATCGAGCGACATGCTCGGCCACATCTTTCTTCATACCGGCCCAGAAGAAAGCCCTCTTCATGTCTTGGTACATCTTACCCCCACCGGGATGAATGGTCATCCTAAAACGGTGTGTGTCATCAAGAATAGCCTTCCTCAAACCCTCGTCCTGCGGTACACAAAGTCTACTGTCTCTACGCAAGCACCCTCTATCATCTAGGGTGTACTTACTCAAATGGCTGGACGACTCCCCCCTTATGAGCTTCTCTACTAACTCAACCAACTGTGGGTCGTCCCTCTGTGCTCTTCCAATCCACCCCAAAAGAGTAGGTCTAACCAAGGAGGCTAGCAAACCGGGTACAAAGTCAATGGAAGGTCTAAAGTCAAACTTAGAAATAAACTCTAAGCTCCGTCGTTCAACGAACAATGTACTCAAGGACAACCTTTTTCTTCTTAAGGCGTCTGCTACCATGTTACCCTTACTCATAGGATGCTAAGGATCCCATCCACTTTTGTTGTCCTAAGACTATGCACTCGAAGAGTCTCCAACACTTCCCTAAGATGTAGGGCATGCTCTTCTCCACCAGGATATCATCCAAAATCATCATAACCGTCTCCCACGCAGACCACCCTAGTCGAATTCGGCATCCCCCAAATGCAAGCCTCAAAGGCCTAAACCAATATCAGACAAACACCCAAGGGATACCTCCTTCGGATTCAGACGACCTACGTGAGATGATACAAATAAAAATGGCTAATTAATTACGCCCTTCACCAATTCTGGATGTTCTCGCCAGTCTCGTTCCAAAACCGTCGTTTATTCTATACTGGCTCTGCTCAGCCTATTGAGCACATACGAAAACTTATTTCGTTCCTAGAAAAGACCAAAATGTCATCCATAAAGACCATCACAACTTATTTAGGTACTCCTTGTACACCCTTCTCATCAAATTAACCAAACATGCGGGGCGTATGTCAAACCAAATGGCATCACCAACCACTCATAAAAGAAATCATCCGGAGTCCTAAAGGCAGTCTTTTCTATGCTATCCTCAGCCACTCTCGACTGATGAAATCCCGTGGCTAAGTCTTACTACAAAAATACTGAGGCGCCAGCCAACCGATCAAAGAGATCATCAATCCTTGGCAATGGGTGTCTATTCTTCTTTGTGAGTTTCTTTAGTTCTCTTTAGCCTACACAAAGTCTGAGGGACCCATCCGCCTTCATAACAAAACTACTGGAGCGCCCCACTCCGATATACTTCGTCTTATGGACCCCTTTTTAAGCAAATCGCCTACTTACTTATGGAGTTCCCTCCTCCCACTAGGAGCCATGTGGCACACTGGCCAAGATACTGGTTTAGCATTATCCACCAGATATATTCGGAAGTCAATCTCCCGCTTCGGAGGTAAGCCCTTCACCTCCTCAAACACATCCGGGTATTCCTGGACCACTCTAACAGATCGCAGACTCTAGACCAACGTGTCAAGCGATTCTAGATACCTTAGCATAACAGATTCTATGGGATTACAAGAGATCTCAAGAGTGTTACTTAGGCGGCCCATAAGCCTAACAACTCTCCCTTGAAAATGAAGAACAACACTCCTACTGGATAACCAGTCCATGCCCAAAATTAACCCATAGCCCGTGAAGTCCAACAAGCATCACATCTAAACTCAACGCTAAGTATAGAAACTTTCAAACCCAAACATATCATGGAGCCCCAACTGGGTTTGAAACAACTAAGGGATCATCTACCAAACTGGTGTCTAAGTGCAGTGACTCAACTAACAATGGTGGGATAAACGAACTCAATATATCAGAATCAAATAGAGCTTGAATCGGATGATAAAGAAATCCAAATTCCAACCTAGACGGTCATATCCCCATCTGGTACCCTAGTCATGAGGGAATACAACTACCCTCCAGAAGATTCCATACCTTGCCCTTGCTTCTTTGAACAATCCTAATAAGGTGTCCTATTCCTCTTAAAAGGATAACCACTTGCCTTCTTCTTCCCTATTCTCCACTCGTAACCTCCCACCAATGAGGTTTCATCTTTCATTAACCAAACAACTATTTGAGCCTTCCTCCCATCGTTTATCCAATAGATACCTACCAGTCCTCCTCCTTCTTGAACCAACTTCTAATCCGACTAACGTCTAAGTCCCTTGAAGTGGTTTTCCATCCTTATCTATCTTAGAAAGATCATCTATACGCGGAGGGGAAACTCAAAACGAGAGAAAGGAAGAGATTCAAAATGGAGAATTCGAAAGATATAGATATGGCTATTGGGGATTATGCTTTCCTTTCAAAAACTTTTCTCTTAAAAGACATGTTTTTGAAAATACTCCTTTCCAAAAATATTCTTAGAAAATAGTTTTTCTAAAAATTTTATCTGTTCCGGTAACCTTAAGCTCTGATACCACGTGTAACACCCCACACCCGCTATAGTCACTCACTAAGGGAATGCCATAGCATCGGTGGAGTATTTTTAGTGAGTATAGAACAGTAAAATTACAACAAGACAGATATAATGTAATACTTGAAAATTTTAAAACATCATCTCATAGCAGCGGAAAGTAAAACATGTTTGGTTACATCATAAAACCATAACAAGAGTCAAGTACAAAATATCCATCCTGAATAAAATAAGTACATAATCCCACTACTCATAACAAATAGCCATAACAGAAAAGATAAGATAAGCTGAGCTCTACATCTACGGTCCAAGCTCCAAGAGATAGATAAAGCAAACTGATCAAAGCCCACTAGCACTAGGCCCAACCTGAGGACCTGAAGGAAAAAGATAAAAACAACGGGGGTCAGACATAAGCCTGAGTGAACCCTATCTCCTTAATAATACAATTATTAAAGTAATTAGGGTATGATATGAACTCGGTATGGTATCTTTGGGAATAATGACTACACTAAGTTGCCCACGAACACAGGACGAACTAAGATAACCGTAAAGACGCATCTACCCACCCAAGGATAATTACTAACTGCACCACACCAGTTCTACCCACCAAGAGTAATTCCTACTTAAAGGTTGATCCCACTAAGTGTACTTAGTAATTTTTCACCCGGTAGTTTCTTGTACCCCTACACAGGTGCCGTCTGCCCCTATTTTTACTAGGTGTACCCACTACCCCCAAGCGATCGGCTCCCTACCGTAGATACCCGTGCTGGTCCCACAAAAGGGGGTGTATCATTTCCCAAAGTGGCTACCATATAATATCACTGTGCACGGCTTTATATCTACCCGATGCAACGACTTACCAACCAGCCCGGGTCCACACACGCATATGAAACCCGTTGATCCCGCGTTGCCACCGCTAACCCGTTTTGGCCTCTTACAGTCAAGCCCAATATGCGTGTCCCGTCACCCGACAAGAGTCGAGCCTACAAAGATACGTTGGGATATTGGTTGAAATGGGCCCCCACAAGCTACTACTTAAGCTTGTCGTTTAATCTAGTGCATCCCACTTAACCCTTTAACCATGTCCCCTTACATGTTATAAATCTTGGCTAAGTCCTTTAATCATATTTCAATTGCCACTTAGGGCACTCACTAGATTCCCACATGCCACCCATGGCACTTACTTAACCCCTTAATCATGTTTAATTACATGTTCCACCTTGGTTAAGTATTCTAATCGTATTCTCACATGCCACCCATGGCACTTACTTAACCCTTTTATCATGTTTAATTACATGTTCCACCTTGGTTAAGTATTCTAATCGTATTTTTCTATTGTCACCCAAGGCAACCCACTAGTCTCATCATGCCACCCCAAGGCACCCACTTAACCCCTCATGTCCCACTACATGCTAATATGGTTAAGTGTTTCTTAATTCATTAATTAAGATCATGACCTCATAAAGACCTCCCACATTAGACCGTCTTTTATGACTGCTGGATATGCCGGTTGGTTCCGGGCAGACTTCTGTCATAAAAAGGGCCTAACCTCGTGTCTTTACTTTAATCATGTATTTAATTTATGACTAAGACCTCTCACATTGGGCCAATCATTTGTAGCCGCTGGATGGCCGGTCGGTTCCGGGCAGACTTCCGCTACAAAAGGGTCCAACCTCGTGTCTTAGTTGATTAATTAATCCTAATTAATCACCCCCATATTAATTATCCCTAATTAATATCAAATTTTCCATAACATGGGTAGACCTAACTCAATAGGTAAATTCCCATGGGGTAGACCTAACTTAATAGGTAAATTCCCACTTATGGTAATTTATTTTTTATTGTATGCTTAATCATACCCAATCATATTTTTATTAACATATTTACCAACCCCATCGTTCCCCACGTAAATCGTTCTCATTTCATGACATAAATAAGGGGAAGATCATTACAAATATCATGGGTTTAGCATACAACTTTGTCATGGGTTAAGAGGATGTCAACTTGCATATATGAGCATATATTAACCCAACTACATTTAACCCAAACTTGCATATTATCAAACATGTGTCTTACATAACATGTTGCATATGAACTTACATATCATCAAACATGTGATTTGCATAACATGTAGAACTTGCATTTTAGCATATACTTAACTTGCATAAGCACTCACATACTTGCATAAGCATTCATATACTTGCATAAGCTTGCATATCATGTTAAACTTGCATTTCAACATATACATAACTTGCATAAACATTCACATACTTGCATCGGCTTGCATATTATGTTAAACTTGCATTTCAACATATACATAACTTGCATAAACATTCACATACTTGCATAGGCTTGCATATTATGTTAAACTTGCATTTCAACATATGCATAACTTGCATAAACATTCACATACTTGCATAGGCTTGCATATTATGTTAAACTTGCATTTCAACATATACATAACTTGCATAAACATTCATATACTTGCATAAGCTTGCATATTATGTTAAACTTGCATTTCAACATATACATAACTTGCATAAACATTCATATACTTGCATAAGCTTGCATATTATGTTAAACTTGCATTTCAACATATACATAACTTGCATAAACATTCATATACTTGCATAGCTTGCATATTATGTTAAACTTGCATTTCAACATACACATAACTTGCATAAACATTCACATACTTGCATAGGCTTGCATATTATGTTAAACTTGCATTTCAACATATACATAACTTGCATAAACATTCATATACTTGCATAAGCTTGCATATTATGTTAAACTTGCATTTCAACATATACATAACTTGCATAAACATTCACATACTTGCATAGGCTTGCATATTATGTTAAACTTGCATTTCAACATATACATAACTTGCATAAACATTCATATACTTGCATAGCTTGCATATTATGTTAAACTTGCATTTCAACATACACATAACTTGCATAAACATTCATATACTTGCATAGCTTGCATATTATGTTAAACTTGCATTTCAACATACACATAACTTGCATAAACATTCATATACTTGCATAAGATGTTAAACATGCATATAAGCATATACATGACTTGCATAAGTACTCACATACTTGCATAACATGTTTGCATAATGGATCCATATTCACTTAGTGTTTTGCATCATAAACATCATGAAACAACTTGCATAAAAATATCATGATTACATATTATGAAACTTGCATGACATAAGGCATATAACTTGCAAAACACATAATATTCACTACATCAAGCTTGTATAAATATATGGATCCACAAACATAGCCATACTTTATCACATCTTATCATAATCAATTCAATAATTGATTATTAAGGGGATAGAAGCTCACCAAAACAAGATTAGCAAGTTAAATGAAGCAAATCCCAATGATTAAGTAGAAGAAGATGTAGATTAGCTTGCAAACCCTCTTAGGATTTTTAGTGGAGGCTCTCCAATTTTCTAAGTGGTGGCATAATGGCCTTAGATCTATTTTTGGTAAGGATAAAGGGGGTATTAGGGTGTATATATAGATTAGTTAGATGTTTTAGGACCATAGGATATACCCTAGAACCAATCCTAGCCTTTAAAGCATGTCTTGGGGAAGAAGTCAAGTGTAGGAACCATTTAAGGCCCAAAAAAAACAGCCCAAAACTCATCCCGGGCCTCAAAACATGAGCAGTTTTCGTTTTTGATTTTTCGTGAAACTTTGACGGGCCATAACTTGGTCATACGGACTCCGATTTACGAAAACTCGGACTCTATTTCGCGTATTTTTCCGAGACGAACGCAATGGCACAGCCCGTTTCCCCTGATTCAGAATATTAAATTTAATTCTGCTCTGATTTATGTTATAACAAGTTATTTAACATACGGGGTGTTACATAACATGCACTTGAACACCAACATCTACTGCAGCTGCTCTTGGAGCGGGTACTGTCCTTATGTTCACTGCCATCCTAGCCACGAAAATAGCTGGGTAATCTGGTATACCGCCACCCCCCTCTCCAGGAACAGTCTCCTCCCTAGTAGTGTCTCGATAATTAACAACTCATTCTAAATCTGCAATATAAAATGATTAGCTCACATGCGAGAAAACTGCAATGAAGTCCAAGTGCTATTATACTATATACTAATATATAGTATGCATCCATCAGAAATCTACAAGTACGTCTCTCTTACGTCATTACGTCTTTGAACGTTGGTTAAAATCCATAACTAGAGCTCTGATACCAAATGCGACGACTGCCCATAACCCCTGCACTTAATAAAAGGAATAATGCGCTGAAAGGTATGCCAGGAAGCCATGGACGATCATTAAGGTAGGTAAACATACGCAGAACTTGTCGTATAACTCACAGTGCAAGGATAAAGAATAATAGAACATATATAACAAGCAATAATAGTGGAGCATCATATAACAAACTTTTAATCTTTCATAACATCCTGAAAGATCATCCATACATCAACTGGATATAACATCAAAGTCTACACATGAAGCCTTACTACAACACTCATCAAGCAATGGAAATTGCTAGGTAATAGCAAAGTAATACGCCAGCCACCTGCTCGTCATCGCAAACAACCTGGTCTCACCAATCACCTGTCCCCTGCCATCTAGTCTGCCCATCCAAAATCGGATAAATAAACCAAGGTAATAAGAGTGAAACATAAAACCTTGAGTCATACAACAGTCTTAGTGGGCGATAAAACAACTATCTAACATCATCAATAAAGTATATGAGAATATGTAGACTAACAAACAATTCTACCCAAACTCCAGAGAAGAGCCCACATTTGTCTTACATACATTTGATAGTGATAGCCTTTACATGTAATCATTTCAACCATACGTCCATGGAAACCAGAACAATCATCCATTCATGGCAATCAGAAGTAACCAAGCAATAACAATCACAGCAACCAAATTATATATCTCACATAAACCATCCCAATCGAGCTCAACATCCCTCTAGCACAAGCCCAGAGCCTTAAACCAATATCAGACAAGCACCCAAGAAACATCCCCTTCGATGTCAGACAATCCACGTGAGATGGTACAAACAAAACAGCCAAACATTCAACATCCATGACTGGCTCTAGCTATGACTGCCAATCCTGCTTTAAAACCATCGTTAATCGTATGGCGACCTCCTACCATATGTTAAGGGCTAATGGAAAACCCCAGTTCTAGTGAAAACCCCATATGCCTTCACGACTCATATGTTTGTCTTCTCAAATCTCGACAACTTGGCCTTTCATGACTGCCCAAGGTACGAGGCCCTTAATAACTGCCCAAAGTACCCCTGCTTTGAGTTCGCTAGAACATACGACAACGATAATCTCTCAGCCTTCGCATCTCTAATCATCATCACCGGCGACTATTCACAACTCAAGTCACCCTTGAGTAACCATTATCCATAACTCAACACCCTAGAGTTGTCTTCACATTCGTTGCTTTACACCGATCAACGAACAGATCACATCACTTCGAAAATTCCACCTCGAACTCATGTCGAAGCTAGAACCATCGTCGAGCCAATTCAAATAAACATCATTTGGTCCTATACTTGATGGATCAATATCGGTCCATCCCGATGGACCACCACCAATGGGCCCCTACCGATTGATGGACCACTAATACCGATGGACCATTACCGACTGCCGATGGACCACTACCGATGGAACACTGCCGATGGACCACTGCCGATGGGCCACTACCTTATGCAGCAATCCAAGCATCCAGTCTGTCCAAAACTCTTCACCACTAATCCATCATCAATCGCGCCCGATCCATGAGCTTTGACCACGATCCATGAGCTTTGACCACGTTCCATTCGCTTTGACCGCGATCCATGAGTTTGACCATGATCCATGAGCTTGATCTCCCTCTTCATGGCCCATCTACCTTGTCTTGTTCTTTAAGCAATGGTCCATCCTTCTTTGCCACATCATCACGGCAATCTACCATTTCCCGCCCAAAACAAGTAGATCCAAATTCGAATTTCAAGCCGATCCGAACAACATGTTCCCATGCCAAAACTCTACTTGATCTAAACTTGAACTTTACTCGATTTCATGCTTAAATCCAACTCGATTTCAACAAGTTTGCAATCATTAATTCAATCATAATCCAACAACAAATCACAAAAACAATCAACAATCATCAAAACAACAATTATTATTGAAATCACATAGAATACTTACCGATTTAAGTTGTTAATTAGATCTTATGGTGATTTGAGTTAAAACCATACTTACCTCAATTAGATCTATGCAAAACCAGCTCGAACTAATGAACAAGTAATCAAACAGCCCATGTACTTGATCGAATCCGTGCGAGAGATGCATATCACTCACCAAATCTTCAAAACAACACAAAAACGATGAATCTCGATTCCGGACAGCAAAGAATGTTCTCTAAATCTTCCAATTTGATGAAATCAATCTTCACTCGATGTAGATCTAGCTTCAAACGATGTAGATCTTTGATTTTCTTATGTTGATCTAGAATTTTAATGGTGGAAAAGTGTATTTGTTTGAGTAATTAACAATCACAAGCTCAACCAAATGAGAGAATGAAGGAAGTAACCCTCTCTCCATACCTTTAACCCCTTATTTATAACCTCTCATCAGCCTACTAATGAGCCTCTCCAAATCAGCCCATTAAGGCTCTAAAAATATGAACAGCAAACTATGAAATACTACAACAGCGATTCCTTCCCGACCATTGAACCAAATATTTAATGTAACTACTCTATGGAACAGAAAACATTATTTCCTTTCCAATGGGATAGATTTCAACACCTGATTCGATTTGAGTCAAAAGTTATCCCTATACAAGACTGACAGGGGCTAAATCGTCACAAACAAAATTGATAAAAATTATGGACATGTCTCACATTCCTATAAACAACATAACAAAACTTGAGAATGATCCAACCCTCAGGGAACAAAATAAAAATATTTTACAATCCTACGATATGTAAAATGCAGGCTATTACAAAATTTTTGCTAATCAAACTATGGATAAGCAGTCTGATCAAGTCAGCCATGCCACTCAACAATATGCAAATGAAGAAGGAGCAAATAACACATCATAAAACTCCAACAACACTGATTCAAGTGAAGAAAGCAACAATACACTCAAAATAACCCATCTGATAGCTCTCCACTAACTCAAGATGGTCATCTTATGATAACAAGAGCCAAAAGTTGCATATTCAAGCCCAGAATCTATACTGCCATCAACAATATGTTTGAACCAGAAAACTATAATCAAGCAGTGAAAGAAAAAGAATGGAGGGATGTTATGAAGAATGAATATAATGCTCTTATTAAAAACAACACATACGAACTTGTACAACCTCTAGTAACAAGAATATGGGAAATGACGCAGGAGGAAAGTAACCGAACTGATCTTCGGCTAGTAACCAGGAAACTTGGGAGTGCTGGGACTTGTTCGCATGAGTTAAACCATTCATTTAATACATTAGGTCTTTTGCTTTAATAAGAAAGGCTCTTTGGTCGTTTGATGCTTTTTCCAAATACTTCAAATAATGAAAGAAGGATTTCAAAGTTTTATAATATTTAGTTATTAGATAATATTTAAGAAATCTTTCTTATTTGAAACCCAATGAGCTAAGCAAAGGTTTTCTAGCTTAACGAGAGAAGAGCCCACGACGATTTGTAATCGACGGATTATTTGACGTAAATGGACATATAGATCAAAAAGAAATCCAGATGGATCAATCAACAGATATAAAGCAAGATTTGTTGCAAAGGGGTTTGCACAAGAGTATGGTTTTGATTTTAGTGACACTTTCTCTCCTGCAATCAAACTAGCTACAATAAGACTTGTGTTTACCATTTCCATTAGCAATCAATGGAAAATAAAGCATTTAGATGTAAATAATGCATTCTTGAATGGAGAGTTACATGAGGAAATCTACATGGAGCAGCCACTAGGGTTCATTCCAAATTCAAATCAATTCTGCAAGTTAAAGAAAACAATTTATGGCCTAAAGCAAGCTCTAAGGGTTTGGTTCAACAAGCTAAAAACCACACTTAAGTTAGTGGACTATCAACCCACAAAATATGACTCATCTTTATTCATTAAAATTAATAATATGACTATTGTATACATACTTATATATGTGTAATAATGAGGTTGAAGTTAAGCAAGTAACATAATACTTAAACAGATGGTTTTCTATCAAAAATATGGGGGGCATATCATATTTCCTTGGAATTAAAGTGACAAGAAAATCAGATTCAGAAATACATTTCTATCAAAAGAAATATATTTCTGAGATTCTGATAAGAGCTAACATGAATGAAGCTAAACTACAGCCCACTCTAATGATATTAAACCAAAATTAATCTAAAAATAGGGGAGAAGCCATAACAAATATTAAACAATATAGAAGTGTTGTAGTACCATTACAATATGCAGCTATAACAAGACCTAATATTGCATTTAGCATTAATAAAGTTTTTTAATTTCTATAGAATCCCCTTGATGAGCATTTGAAAGCTGTAAAGAGAATTCTCAGATATCTAAAAGGCACAGTGGATCATGGTTTAACACTAAAAGCCGGCTAACATTTCAACATCACTGCCTACAGTGATTCAGATTGGGCTGCAGATAGCGATGATAGAAAGTCTGTGACAGGTTACTGTACATAGATTGGCGACAATCCAATCTCATGGTGTTCTAAAAAGCAAACTACATTCTCAGATCAAGCATAGAGACAGAATACAGAAGTGTGGTCAGTGCAACTGCAGAAATTCTATGGCTACAATCCATCCTAAAGGAACTCAGAGTTCGAGCCTTCACTATGCCAACAATTTGGTGTGACAATCAAAGTACAATTTATATGTCAGCAGATCCAGTGTTACATGCAAAGACAAAATATATAGAGATCGACATCTAATTTATTCGTGAGCAAGTTCAGAAGAAAAATCTACTTGTTAACTACATATTATCATTTCGTCAAAAGGCAGACATTTTCAATAAGGCCCCATCATCTAAAATTTTTACCAGACTCAAAGTTGAATTAGGTATAAAAAGGAGTACTACAACCTGATTCAACGCCCAAGCATCAATCGAGCCACAATTTGCCTTAGATCTTCAGCTTGCTTCGAATAGAGTCAGCAGATCACTCACGAGTTCCAACGTCTCTATCATACTAGTCTCTCTAGGCCCGAATTTATAAGCTTTATATTGCAATGATATCATCTTCAAAAGGGAGAAACTTTACTAGTCGCCATGACAAATGAGGAGCTTCAGAGGAAAACCTTACCTTAATTTGAGGAGGGGTAAAAGAATAAAGCAGCCGAGTAACATTACATAGGCAACTGTTCTATTATATTATATATGTATTATACACTGTCATTGGGCCTTCGGGTATTTAGCCCATTTAAGTCTTAAGTACTATTATACAAAGCAACAATTATCTGTACATTATTGGATCGATTCATTCAATTGAAATAAAAAAAAAATTCTATAATTTTTTCTCCACCGTGATTTTATCCGTCTGATATGAGTTTGAAATAGTTAGAAAGAAGGAAACTATGCTAGAATACCCGAAATCCTTTGGGTATTATAACCGAACTAGAGAGGATATGTTTGGACATAATTTCGGATTTTAAGGTGAAACTCAGGGGTGTTCCAATATTTTTTTTGTTTAGGCATTTTTGCAGAAATACATTCGAGTATTGCAGAAATTTTGAAAGGAGGGAGTGATGAGATAAATTTGGTTAAAAAAATAAGTACTCTGTTTCCAATATTATATAGTTGTGGAACACACTAGTTCATGTTAGTGTACATGGTATATTTTAATTAACCTAACATTCCTATTCACCGAGAAAAACATATATGACCAATTAACATAATTAAGTGGTTGAAGCGTGAAAAAGCAAGCTCTAGCTTTTGTCTCGTATATCTCACGAGTTGAAGTTAACAACACAATTAAATTTCTTTATATAGAAACTTATTAATGCATCATGTTCTTTTAAACATAACTGAAATAAGAAAAAAAAAATCTATGCATCAATAATCAAGAACGAACAATGATATATAACAGTCAAAAGAGAGCCACACAGTTCCATCATATCAAAACAATAAAAAAATTACAATGGAGCATGCAAGTCCATGTTATTCATACAAAACCTTGGCACGTATATATGGAAATACAACAGACATATCCTCCCTGAATTTCACCTTTTTGCAATTAAACCCTCCTTTTCTGTTGGCTTAATTGCAAAAAAGTGAAAATCAGGAATTCTGATTGGTTGGGTATAGGGGGACAGAGAATTTTGGCCATAGAGGATTAGCTCTCAACATAAAGATTTTTGTTTTTGTTTTTGTTTTTGTTTTGCTTTAATCAAGTATTGTCAACATAAGAATATGCTTTGACGTATAATTAGGAATCTTTTTACAAGGTAACCCCAAAATAAAATGGAGAGATGCTGTGGATCCAAAAGGTACAATTTTTTTAGAATAACGTAGGTGTACAAAGTAAAGAGAAATATGAGAAGTGCAAAGCAATATTGGTTTTAAAAGAATACAGGCAAAGGAAAAAGTGTAGAAAATTCCCTTTGCTCGTTCATAAACCATAAAAATGTTGGTTTTATTAGCGAATCAAAATAAATGAAATTTTAAATGTAAAATCTATTTTCTGAAAAGGTACCTAAAACAACAAAAAAGACGAAAACAAAGACTTGAAATTGAATAAACACTTCACGATTTAAAACAAGCTACCCCCTCGAGCATGAAATACGATAATTGATAAATATATCTAGAAAATGATTTTTCTTTTTTAAAAAAAATTCCTCACTATTCTCTTTAACACTACGACAAAGTAGACCTATTACAACATCAGCTTTACAACGGGCAAAAAATGACCGTTGTAAAAAATTGATATTACAATGGTTAGTTCCTGAACGCTATAATAATTATACTGGACAACGTTATTCTTACTGTAGATTTTGTTAACGTGTTGTAATAGGTCCATAATACAATGGTCTTCCTTTGACTGATGTAATAGATGACAATATAACAACGTCATTTCCCTGCCCATTGTAACAGATATGGATTTTACAACAGGAATTTGTTTATTACAACAGCCATTAAATGACAGTTGTTAAATCTCTTATTATAATTTTAACCATTTCTTATATTACATTGATATATAATTAGTGATGTTATATTAATTAGCATGATATTAAATATTATTAATTTGATAATATTAATCATAATTATATTGAAAATTAATGTTCAAAATCAAGAGCTAACAATATATGCATATCACTTATTAACATTTGATAATTAACATTAAAATATAATTAATTAATTATATTTTTTTACTAGTTAATAGTTACAATAAATAATTAGTTTTCAGGATTATTTTCATTAGTGTAAATTTTCTTTGATTAATAGTTTCATTTATTATTAATGTATTAGTTAATTATACATAATATGTACTAATTAATTAGGACTTAAATTAATTTTATCCAAATAGAAATTGAATATATAAGAATTACGCTAAAGCCTGCAAACATTAACTAATTGTATATATAGTTTACTAGTAGCAAAAATATATAAACTTTTGAGAACTCTTAACCGCTTATAAAGGCCGGTCATAGGAGTTTTGGTGCCTAAAGCAAAAACAAGGCTTTTGTACAAAAAATAATGTTATTATTGTTAATTAAATCATCAAAGTAATTTATACTGCTAGTAAATAATTAGAATGAAATTGAGGATAAATATAACTTTTCCGTAGCGATAATTCAGCTATATAACAAATTTAATATTATTTATTTATCGACATTTTCCAGACATCTGACATCTAGAATTCCTTTAACATGAAAAGTAGGTTTTTTTCCTAAGTTATTTTCCAATTTTATGCAAAATCATCAAAAGTATAACTAAATTCACTTCCAATGATTTTTTCTTTTAGCTTATGGGTCTTTTGAGACCTTTAAGTCTAACAACAAACCGTTTAGATGCATCAATCCAAGTACCAGACAAATGCAGATCCCTTTCAAAATTTGCCTTGATTGCTCTTGAAAACACGAATAGCTACATCCATTAATTAGTACTTTTTCAAAACAACAACATTAGCTTCGTTGGTAGTATGTAATTTATATTTAAAATTGAAAAAATCGCGTTAAAACCAACATGTTATTAAAAAAAATCAAAATTGAAAACTTACTAATTATATCTATAGTTGTTAGCATTTTTGTTTAATATCACCAGTAGTAAATTTATTTAATAGGATAATTTATCTATCAAAGATTTTAATTAACTATTTTTTTATATACAAGCAATTTTCAATGAAGGAGTTTGGAAAAAAGATTGATATACAAACCGATTAGTGCAAAATTTGGCAAATGGCTAATTCTCAAGGGTCGTTCAATACGCCTCGTATTCTCCTTAACTCATTTGAAAACGGCTAATTTTCTTAATTGTTCTCCCTATAAGTAAGGCAAATGAAATCGTCTTCGAACAAAAATCTAGGGCAAATCCAGTGTTCATTTAATCTCAGTCCCTCTAGTTCGATTGTAGTTCTTATCTACTACAAACGAAATCTACTGCGAATAAGTATGATTTCTAATTTCTTTTATTTGTAGTTCCAATTTCAGTTCGATTATTTTACAACAAAACTAATCCTCAGTTTGATTGTTCTCCAGATCGTTCTCCAATCCATCCGAGTTGCTTTCTACGAAGTCGAAGGTTAAATCGGTGGAATCGGTGGAATTCAGGGATCGAAATCGTTGAAGAGAAAATAGGTATGATTTCTACTCTTTTTTGTTTGTAATTCTTGTGTGTTTCAGACATCTTCCTGCAAGTGAAATCTGCCTGTTAAATTTGTTATTTATGTATCTTAATAATGTTCATTCTCTACTAAATATTTAATTGCGGTTAATATAGTTATATCAGATTATTCACATGTATAAATATTCTCTGCAAGTGTTGCATGTGTAAATTTTCTGCAAGTGTTGCATGTGTAATATTTATTGCATTGAGCAGGATTACTGAATATAGTTTTGGATATTTAACTTTCACTTCTTACACATGGTTACTAAATATAGTTCTAGAGATTGAATTTCCACATTTCCAAGAAAAAGTAGCAAGTAATTTATTCCGTTATATGTGATATTATATGAGAAGCTATTCGTTATAAGGAGAATATGATAATCTTTAGTCGGAAGAAAATCATTTAGAAACTGGATTTTGATACGAAGAAAGTAATAGAGTTTTATATTAGCAGCCTAGCGAATTCACATTTTATACGATTTTTACTTCTTCAAACGAACAAATTGCCACCATAAGATGTTAAACAAATAATGCAATACCCTAAATCATTCATCTTAAAATATCAATATAGTATTCATGTTATTAGCATTGCGTGGTAATGCACTAATCTGAATTTTACATTGCAATGGATGGTGAATAATTTATATTCTTTAAATGGCTTACTATCCTAGCTTCTTTTTTTGAATAATTTATATTCTTCAAATGGCCATATTTTGAATGAATTAATTCTTCAAATAGTCTATTATCATTAATGAAGGAGGAGAAATCCTTTCCTTCTTTAGATATATTGGCTACTTTAGCAATATTTTCTACAGTCATATATGTAAATTCTTCTTCGTTAATAATGTTGAATTCAATAGTTGAAGCCTCTTTTTTAGGTCTGGGTTTAGAACAGAGCTGTTCTAGAAAGGCATTAAGTTCATTATTATAATAATAAATAGATATTTCATCCTTGATATCCTTTTTTTTGAAGTAAATCAAGTTTGTTACTGGTGCGTATTTGCATCATGCTTATCTACAAGGCTTGATGAAAGAAAGCAATTGTTATTTCTACAAATTACTGAAGTATTGCTCAGGCTCTATACACCTGAATTTGCAACGTTCATTATATTTGCCTTCAATTTGTTTATTAAAGCAATAAATAGTATTTTACATAATTTTGGGTTGAACCATCCTTTATTTGAGTTGGAATGCACATAGTTTTGGTTTTTGTTGATAGGATCTTTAATTGCCATTGGTACCCATTGAGAAGTCTCATTGGTGCATTCTGGAGTATTATGCCTAAAGATACAGTAGTGGTTACATTTTTGTAGCATGTAGACCTTCATTGCTTAGGTTGAAATTATATCCTGTGTATATAGTACTGCCACATCATATTCTTATGATTCGTTTCAAATTCGATTTCAGTCATCGCTTTTCATTTGTACTTCTTTTTCCGGTAGTAGTAAATCAGTCAAAAATTATCACTCTATCTATTACGCTTGTTATTTTAGAAATAGTTTCTATATCCTACTTGTAACAACCCGGAAAATCTGAGCCTGTTTAAATTTTTTATTTTGGCAATTTCAGTGAATTTTGAATATTTAAAATGAATTATTTTAAATAATAACGACGAGAAATTTATTTTGAATAGAATTATAACATATATATTTATATACGTCGTCGTTAGAATATAAATTTTATTTATATATATAAATAGAATTGAAAATGGCGCGGTAGTTCGATAATTTGATTTCAAAGTTCAATTGAGTGTACCAGGTGCAAAATAAACCGGATTTTAGTGAAACCAAAAATAATATGATCTATTTGATAATATCTTTTCAACGAATCCGAAAAATCGAAATTTCATAGCGAGGATCAAAAGATATGTCCAGTTGAAATTTCAGAATAGTCGATATGGAATTTCGGCCGTTGAAAATAGCCATTTTGCAAACGACCTCAGATTTCGACGAAACCACTTTTGTTGGATCCGTGTTGTCAAGTTATTTCTAGATTACAAATTTCATAATTTTTCGATTCCATATGTGAGTGTGGTGAAGGAAAACACGTTTGACCAGTTTTAGTTGATTTTAATCGACTGGAATTTGGCCATTTTTCAAACGGTCTCAGAATTCGACGAAATTAGTTTTGTTAGGACCGTATCGTCAATACGAAACTAGAAAATATTTTTCTGGAGTTTTTTGAGTTAGTATGTGACCCCAATAAATTGAAATGCGCGTTCAAATTCAATATATAGAGTTATATGTTGGTTTTGATGAAAACTGATCATAATGATTGAAGCAGCCTACGATACATATCCCATTGTGTTCGGAATGGAGGTAATACGCTAGGGACGATAGGCGGTAGGCCTCGTTTCGAGGTCGAAAATAAAAGTCAACCTAGTTGGAAATTAAAATAATAAAATAATAATATATAAAATATAGATAACCCCCCCCCCCCCAGTTATAATTCTCCTCACAAAAAAAAAATCGAGCCCAAATCAGGAAAGGCGATGGCCATCGCCATCGATCGCCGTCCACTGTGCGTCGCCCCTGACCGTCGCCCCGTCGTTCCGCCTCCCCTCAACTCTGGTGGCCCGCTACCCCACTGATCCTCCTCCCTCCGTTCAAGCCACGAAGCCGCAAATCCCCAAATCGCCCATTCCATCCCCGAAACCCCCAATCGAAGACCGCGCAGCCACAAACCCTCGAGCACCCACCTCGCTGGCCCCACACTCCAGCCATCCAACCTCCGACGAGACGCAATGAACCCCCCCCCCCCCTCGTCGAACACCGTAAGTTTTTTTATTTGCATACTTCCATTTATTTATTTTCGAATAGAAATCAGATGTGCTTTCATGTAAAAGCTGTGATCTCTTAAAAAACAAAAAGAAGTGATTTTTATATTTATAACAACGATATAAAAACGTGATTTTTATGAATATAAAAATATAATTTTTATATGATGTAGAATACAAAAATATAAATTTTTTATATTATAAAATGTTTAAAAATATAATCTTTATATTATAGGAAGGTTAAAAATATGATTTTTGTTAGGTGTGTAGAATAAAAATACAATTTTATATTATATAACTAGTAAAAATTTGATCTTTATATATGTAGTGAATCAAAAATATGATTTTTACTTGTGTAGAGTATTAAAAATATGACCTTTATATAGTAGAAGATATAAAAATACTATTTTTATATAAGTAGTGTATTGAAAATAATATTTCTATATAATAGAGAATATAAAAATATAATCTTTATATTTGAAAAGGCGAAATCTTTATATAGAGAATAGCGATGTAAAAATAGAATTTTTATCTATATAGTAGCGATGTAAAAATAGAATTTTAACTGTATAGTAGCGATGTAAAAATAGAATTTTTATGTATATAGTAGCGATGTAAAAATAGAATTTTTATCTATATAGTAGCGATATAAAAATAGGATTTTTATATACATAACAACAATATAAAAATGTGATTTTTATATATGTAGTGGCTACGGGCAACGAAAGTGACAAAAGGCGAGAACGAAGAAGATTTCTGCATAAGAAGAGTCGTGGTATTGGATTAGCTAGCTGGTGAGAACTTCTCACTTTAAATCTTCTTTTCTAGTTAAAAAATATATACTAGGATGCAGACGGTGTTTAGTAGCACCCGACACCCGTCATCCACAGACCATGGATGGCTTGTATGTTTGATTGTTGACGTGTTTTGAAATTGATTGCGTGACATGAAATAAAATATTTATATAGATAAGAAAATATTTTATCGTTAAAAATATTATTTTTAACGGGTGTGTGTGAATAAAAATATGTGTTTGTTGATTTGAAACCCCACACGGGTGTTGGGATGATATTTGAAGTCCACTCATCCCGATTGATTAGTTGTATGTCGATCGATTGATTGACAGGCTGTTATAAGCGTTAGATATCTATATTTGATGCTTATATAGCGTGGTGCACTTTGGATGATGATTGATTATTTATTGTTGTGATTATATACATGTGTTGTATGGAATCCAAATAATTAACATTATATGGTAATTGATTGGGCGTCATTCCAATTGGGAAAATAAAGAATAGAATGAAGTATATATTCATGTGTTGAATAGAATAAATAATCATGTGTTGAAAATTATCATGTGTTAAATGAAATATTTTAATAATAAAATTTACATCTTTATCATATTTAAAATCATTCTCTTACTACTTTACCATTGGATTCTGATTTGAAAATCAAACGATAGATACCATAATTTTATAAAATAATTTAAATAACAAAAATAGTCATGTGTTGACAATGCTCATGTGTTGAGCATATTCATGTGTTGAAAGAAATATAGATTCATGTGTTGAATAGAATAAATATTCATTTGTTGAATAGAATAACGAATTTATTGAAATATATAAAGACGTGTTGATTAGTAATGCGCCATTTTGACGCGAACGATATTTATATCGATTTTATTCGAATATAGAAAAGGAAGTGATTTCAAATATAACGTTTTGAAAATATTATCATTTGTATATCGATGATGTGGAATATTCAATTTCGATTCGAAATTGAATATGAAATTGAAATCGTTTCGAAAACGAATTTAAAGCGATTTATAAAATACGTTTTAAAAAGGAAATCGACGAAATATATATTATATATATTATATATATAATATAATGGCCTGAATAGAACGCGCCGCGCCGCGGCAGTTCGTGAATTTTGACCATTGACTTCGAATTGAAGTTGCGGGATATCCGACCGTCGGATTCTCCTAAAACCGGAACCGTTGGGTTCGTATCGAAAAGAGCTTTCCAATGAATATTACAAATTTGAAATCTAATGGTTGGATTTGGAATTATGTCCAAATCAAATTTGGAAAAGGTAGCTGTAAGTGCAGTTCGATGGCCGTTGATGGAAATCGACTGTATGGGCCTTGATAAAATTATTAAAAATATAAATAATTTGTGTAAAATCATAAGAAATGATTTGTGAAGAACTGGGATGAAAAACTCCATATTTGAAAAGATAAAAATAGATTTTATCAAAATAAACTAGTTTTGAACTAGGATTAAAATCAATTTATTTTTGAAATAAATAAATTGAATTTGAAAGTGGTTTTAAAAATAACCAGGTATTTCCAATAAGTGAACTGGAATGGATTTGAATCAAAATTATCTTCGGAGTATTTTGATGTTGGATTTCGTGGATATACAGATATTGTTATGGGAATTTGAAAGATATATTTTATATCGTTATTTCCAATACGATATTTGTTGGTTTCAGAATTTGATATTGAATATAAGCCGGTATATTTTCTATTCAGAGCCTTGTATTTAATATCAAATGTGGTTTGGGTTTATCGTGAATCGTGTTTTAAATGACATTGGTTCTTTAACCTAGTTAAAGGCAGGATATTGATTTTGAAAAGATTAAAACTAAGTGGAGTTTTAATGAATCTATAATTAGATTGAAAAGTGAATTGATAATTTAAATTATCAAATCTGAAAGGTGATCGAGAATGGAGTACCACCAGTTTTGCTCCAAAGCGATAGTTAAATCTTTAATTAGATTTGAACGTGAAATGGTAATTAATTTTACCGATAGCACCGTGGTGTTAGAGATGAAGTATTACCAGTTTTACTTCATGGGATAAATAGGTTGGGATTGGGAAATAAAATAAATAATTACTTCGGTGTGGTTCGCTAATCCCGACTAGTTTGAAATGATATCCAAAGGAAGATTAAAGAATAAATTTAGAAGAATTTATCTTTGATAAAATTAATGGGAACCTTTCCCTAAGAATGTGATTTTGTGAATAAAAGAATATTATGAATTGGAATGAGGCATTTGTTGTGTTTGTGTAACATTTGTTTATTATATGCGTGGGTTATTCAGAAAGGCCGGGTTTATACCCATTCTGAATAACCGATTCGGCGATAAGTCGAAGATGAAGACGGTGGTGGAAGACCGGAAATCTTTACATCGGTTGGGTGGTTGCTGATGATCTTGATTGGGCTGTACACCCAAGAGGAGAGAAACAGTTGGTGATCGTCCAGACGTACTTGGAGATCGATGGATCTGCGAGGAAAGTGCCTCCGGTTTCGTTCAGACCCAGAACGGACTTGTAAATGGACTGTGTGTCTGACATTGGATTTTATTCTGTGTTGATTGATCTCTATTAAATACACATCTGTTTTGCGGCGGAGAATTTATTCTCTTGCTTAATGCCCTTCTCTGAGACACACGAGCTCAGAGGTTGTATATCGATAGACATCAGTCGCATGGAGTGGATTGCCAGTGTGGCACGCGTAAGTGGCAATTGATCAAGGCTTCTGTTGAAAAGCAAAGTCTTGTGGTTGATGATCAAAGCATGGCCTGTGTGGCGTAGCTTTGTGTATAGCGTGAATTCGCGAGCCTCACACCTCGGTATGAGTCAAAAACAGGATAAGGACCAAAGGAGTGCACGACGTTTCTTTCTAGCTATGGTTGGTGTCAGTGCTTAAACTGGCTGACATTTATATACTTTTCACCTGTGTGGTTGTTGGATGAGGCGCCTCGATATTAGGTCTGTTAGGACCGGGAAACGTGTGTTCAGGAATAACTAATCCTCAAAAGTAAGAGAGGACCGGCCTTGGAGGTTCCAAAGGATCATAGTGGGGTCCTGAGGCATTTGCTAGAGTGTCTCGAATCAGAGAGGAGCTTGCCCCTTGCCTCGACTCATGATGGAATCCAATTTCCAATACGTGATATTGCAGTTTTATTTGTAGAACCTAGTATGGCGACATAGTAGAAGGTAGCTATGCCGCCTATGATTGATACTTATGATTGAAATTGTTTTGACACTATACACTTATAGTAATATCAAATAATGTGTTTTTGACGTATCAAGCATGCTTTGGCTATTGTAAGGTAAAAACCCTATCCTCCGGCTTGCGTTGCATTGTGTGATGGGACCTGGGTCTTATAATAGCTTCATTTTTCTTTATTTAACATTGCGCTGTTTGTTTTATGCATTGGTATTCTTGGGAGGAAACCCGTTCCGTGTTATACGGCGTGGTCCCTTGATTTACCGAACTTTAAAATAAAGATTAATAACTGTTTTAGTTCTCACACCAGTCACATGACTGACCTGGAGTTTATTGTTTTAACCTAAACTCTGGGTGCCCCTATTTTCCACACGGGCAGCTAGTAGTTTTGGTTTTGCAGATTTACATTCACAGGATCCTGGTTTACAGCTGGAATGATATCCGGAAAGCTCTGTATCCGTATATCTCTTCTAGTTGTGTTTTATATTGTTTTTCCGCTGCTATGTAATTTATTGTAATCTTTGATATTTATCGAATGTATTTTATTCATTCATACTCTGTATATTCTTGTATTCTGATGGAATTGTTGTAATAAACAATGAAATGTTCTTTCGTCTGCGTTCTGTTATGTCTTGTCCTCAACGCAATCCGGGCTTTGCTTCATGGGGAAGTTCGGGTCGTGTCACTACTTCTAAGGTTCAAAGTTATATTGTTGAACCCATATTAAAATGAAGGCTGAATAATGTTTATCCAATTTCATCCTGACTCTTTTCTCTTAACCACCATAGTTTTATAACTGAAGGTATAAGGGCCAACTTTAGGAATCAAAATGCAGTCTTCAATATCTTCAATTCTAATAAAAACAAACTATTTGTCATATTATAAATTTCAAATCCCTTTTTGTCATTCAAGTCAACTATACAAATCTTTTGAAATGCAGATAGAATGCTTTGGATCCAAATAGAGGAACAACTAATAAGTACCTCATTTTATTTTTGATGTGGTATCTTTCTAGTAAGAGGGCTTATTCGTTTTGTTATTACGTTGATAATATGTTAGTTGTCAATATAGTTCTTATATGATTATGAAGTTGTTAATTCTACTTAGGTGGGTACAGAGAATTCAACAATCAAACTTTCCAATGAATTCCACATATGCATAACTACTATTTTTTCTATTAAGGAATGGATACGAGTTTGTTAATGATAAATGATGGTGGTTAGTTCATATGCTTCCAGGATATTTTTAAGTAATGTTATACTCAAGGATTTGTACGACAGGTCCATATTCTAAATTAAAATAAGGCATTTTTCAATATATCCTAGTTTTTAAAACTTATTATATAAACTATCATGTTTGTAAACTAATAATAAACATAATCTGCTTTGACCAACGTAATGTTGACTGCTGAGTTGGCAAGAACACATTAGTTTTACTTGAAATTATGCTAGTTTATCCTTTTTGTATATTTGCGGTGTACACTGCTTCATGACTGGAAATAACGTTATTTCAGTCATGCAGACTTATAAAACCTTAAACCTCTTTCTTCCTTCAGCTTGAACGCCTTTGCCTGGCTTATTTGATGAGTATTCCCTACCGAGAAGGCATTGATTTGCCTAAAAGGCAGCGACACAAGCCATTGCAAGCAACACTGAGAGGCTCCAGCAAATATCATTGTGTTGCGAAGCAGCACCGCCAAGGCTGCTGCGAGGCAGCACCGCCAAGACTGCTGCTACCCTTCAAAATGTAGGAATCTTATCCGCCGACCGTCAAGAAATATTTATAATCATACGCAACATAATGCATGGATTATCAAGATGGGCATAACGTCTTTTCTTTAGGTTCTGACATCAGAGGATTATCAAGATGGACAAAAGATGGATCCACCTACCAAGGTTGTGTCAGTTTTGATTTTCAATTTTATACGTATTACTATTAGGGTTTATTATCGATCTCTTTATGCGTCATAGAATGTATGAAGAATATAATAAAGCTGTTCAGAAGTTTGTATATGAGCATGTAGAATGGAAGGGAAATCC
>JASFAX010006835.1:0-29689 GCA_030737875.1 Allium sativum
TTTTCTTCCTTTTATTTTCCAAAAATATTTGGATAATCCTTCAACAACGCATAGATGTTTATCTCATTACGCATTCTAAGAGCACTATCTTTCTCCATGATGTTATCAAACAATGTCTTTTGTTTCCTCGTGAATCTGAAGCAGGTAGAAATTTTCTATAACCCACGTTGACGTGTTTTCGACTATGATTCAACCAATGAAAATGGGTATTGACACCACACAATGGGCAAAGATTTTTCTCCTTTCACATGACATCCAACAAGGTTTATAAGCCAGAAAATTGTTAATAGTCCATAGCAAAATTGCATTCAGTTTAAACAAAGTTTTAATAAATGCAAAAAAGCATTGACTCTATTATATGACAAATTATGCAACTCTTCCACCAAAGGCGCCAAATATACATCAATATCATTCCCGGGTTGCTTCGGGCCTGGAGTTAATAAAGTTAACATAATATTTTCCTTCTCCATACACAACATAGGCGAAAGATTGTATGTCACAAGCATTATCAGCCAGAAACTATATTTCGAACTCAACATGGAAAATGGATTGAATCCATCTGTAGCAAGACCAAGTCTAAGTTGCCTGGATCAAATGAAAAAGATTTATACTTTTCATCCACCATTTTCCTTGTCATAGAATCCACAAGATGATGCATTTTTCCACTGTAATGCCATCTTAAATCTTCTGCCATCTATTAATATCTATACATTCTTCTAAATCTCGGAATTATTGGAAAGTATCTCAATACTTTAACTAGAATACCTTGTATAATCTCTTCAGCGTCCTGATTTTTCTTCCATCTCGAAGAACCACATTTTAGACAACTTCCTAAATCTTTATATTCTTTTTTGAAAAGGCAACAGTCGTTCTCACAAACATGTATCTTTTCAAAACCCATGTTGAATGCTCTAAGAAATTTCTTTACTTCATATATGGTTTTGGGAAGCACGTTATCCTTCGGCAGAAATGAATGTTACACAACTATAGCTTATCAAACCCACTATCTGACAAGCCAGTCTCGCATTTAAGATTATACAAGATGGTGATGGCAGATAATTTTGTGTGATCTATACAACCAGGATATAATGGAGTTTCTACATCTTCCAAGTTCTTGAGTAAGTCATCCTCTTGAGAATCAACATTATCTTTATCATCATTAAAAAAATCATTATTCAAAAAAATTCATTTTCATAGTGAATCATCTTGAATAAATCATATATGCCAAACGTATTTGTCTTCTTCTCTACATATATCTCTTTGCCATGGTTAAACCATACACTGTCCATGTTTTTAGGACCTATTACTTTTATAGTTAAATGTTCAGTGATGATTTGGTCATCATGACGACTAAAATTCTGATAATCTCGGCAAGGTCATAATTTTTTTTCTACACTTCTTACATTCCTCTTTGCAGCATGCACGAAATTCATTGCTCCTTGTCTGCACTCTATACTAGTTCTATGACAAAAGTTAAAAACATAAAAAAATTGAGTTTAATATTAGATTATATATTCTAATTCTTAAAATACATATTAAATTAAGCATAGTTTTATCACCTGTTTATAACCCCCAATCTTTTTCCATCATCGACATATGATGGCAAATAAGTTTCCAATCTTTGACGTATAAATTGGTTATTTGTTGCGAGAAAATAAATAACTACATGTTGAAGTTATTACCCAAAAAGACATCCAAGCATCTTATAAATGATGCACTAACTATCTGGAACGAAACTGCAAACCAAGCATGAATTGGGCATGTGCATGCAAAATGCACGCAAACGCAAAAGTTCCATGTACACTTCTTTGCAAAATAACATTGATTTATTCCAAAAGGCAACATTAAAATAAAAGACAGAGAGCCCTACCTTGTTACATCATTTTATCTTATGTTAATTCTAATACTATTCCTCTCTTCGCTTTCTTTGTTAATTATTGTTGGTCTAATTAGAGTCGATAGTGATTCACATGCTGAGTATGAATTAAATGGGGGAAATGGAAAACAACCCACCACCTAATCCCCAAATTTCCGAATTACTTTAATCCTACTTTATATTTTTAAGATTCCTTCTGTATATGCTTTTCATGTGCACAACATAAAAATTCCTGTAAGATAATGACTTCCTCAATCACAGTATATTTTTAATGCATTGAATAAGAAAAAAATGAATTGAATAAGAAAAAATTTAATGCTTATTAAAAATTTTGGTAAGTTATTACATTGCAGTTTCAATTATGCTCTCACATACATAATATTATTATTCTTATAATCGTAATTAACTCTATTTTATAGGTTTCTTATCAGTCTAATAGGTCGACAACATTGAATACAACTTCAGTTTTGTTTTTTGTTCTATTTTCTTCCATATCATAGTGATTATTTTGTACGTTTTGATTTTCTCATTATACCCTACAGTTTTTGCTGAAATTTGTGATACACAAATCACAACAATTTTGGGCAACCAATAATCTACGAAGATTTTATGGAAGATTTGTTGCTATATTTGTGGGATATTTGGAATTGAAGGCTATAATTATTTGGAGCTTATCCAAATAGTTTTTTAACATATATGAAGATGACTTGGGTGTCAAATTTCCTTGGGTACAAAGCAATTCACTCTATAAAAGGCCTAGTGAACATCGTGGGTGAGAGCCACCAACAGTGATCAATCTAGCTATTCCAAATTGAGTGTTCTCCTTCAAATTATTATCCAGTAAATATTCTCTACCTATTTCTCAATAAGTTTACTGGCTCAAGTTGTAATTGTTTGTAACGATAGTTGAGATCGATTGTAAACAATTTTTTATTAAGGAATCAATAAAGAGGGTGGTTGGGTGGAATATCATGTGCTTATATTTCCGATATTTTTTGTGTTGTTGTTTATTTTTCAATCAAATTCATCTTCAAGTGATTGGGTGATAAAGATCCTATTTTTCTTGGCGTTCTGTCAAACTTCCGTTGCGCACAAAACTCCAACAGTTTGGTATCGGAGCTCAGTTCATTGCATAGCTTGGAGTTATTTTGGATTGAAGATTGTAGATGTCAGAGATGATGTTGCTTTCATGGATGACTATTGTGGAGTAGGAGATTTTTAGAATTGGGAATGAAGAACCAACTCCGCAGCAAGGTGGAGAGGTTGGTTTTGATCATTGCTGAAGATCCATTGAGGATCATGTTATCGATTGTTATCTTCACATTGATAATTCTTGAGGGATCCATGTAGATGAAGTGGGATCAAGTAGTAGGCCTATATAGATAAAGAGAAGGTGTGATTGAGCCTGGACTTGAAGAGAAGACAAGATGGTTTTATCTCGTAGCCGTTAAAATCGAGTTAGTGTTAATTGAGAAAAGAAGGTTGAAAGTGAGAGCTAAGTTGGCTAGTTTTGAGTGGAGGAAATGTTGTGATTTGGTATCAAGGTGGAGTGTTGAAATTTTTGATACACAAATCACAACAATTTTGGGCAACAAATAATCTATGAAGATTTTATGGAAGATTTGTTGCTATATTTGTGGGATATTTGGAATTGAAGGCTATAATTATTTGGAGCTTATCCAAATAGTTTTTTAACATATATGAAGATGATTTGGGTGCTAAATTTACTTGGGTACAAAGCAATTCACTCTATAAAAGGCCTAGTGAACATCTTCGTTAGGTGTGGGTGAGAGCCACCAAGAATGATCATTCTAGCCATTCCAAACTGAGTGTTTTCCTTCAAATTTTTAGCCATTAGATATTCTCTACCTATTTCTTAATAAAGTTATTGGTTCAAGTTGTAATTGTTTGTAATGATAGTTGAGATCGATTGTAAAAAAAAAAATTATTAGTGAATCAATAAAGAGGGTGGTTGGGTCGAATATCGTGTGCTTATAATTTCGGTATTTTTTTTGTTGTTTATTTTTCAATCAAATTCATCTTTAAGTGATACGGTGATAAAGATCATATTTTTCTTGGCGTTTTGTCAAACTTCGCTGCGCACAAAACTCCAACAATTTGGTATCGGAGCAATTTTTGCATAACAGTTTTTATCACTGCAAACAAATATACTAAAAAAGAACATGATGATAACCCATGTTGAAAGTCCAAATCACTATAAATAATTCTTTTAGATAGATATAGATAACAATAAAGAAATGGAAACATATGTGTTAATGCTCATAGGATAACAACTTGAAAATGCTATAGATTATATTTGTATCTATGCTAATTCTAATTCAACGAATCTGATTATATGTTCAAATATAAATCAACCAGGAACAATTAAAAAGGAAAAGGAAGACAAGTGCAATGGTTACAAAGTAAAATGTTGGATTGATAGACGTCGACACTAGAGTTCAAACTTCGTAGTTCATTTGAAGTCTTCTAAAGACCAAACTACAAGGTGGTTATTCAACTATGAACATCATGATCGATTATCGAAAGACGGATTAACCAATTATGTCCAACACCACACAAATCTTAGTTTGTGCTCATCATCCACTTAGTTTCTAGAGATATGTCATAACCACCAACTTTCACCAGTAAGCATAATAAAAAAATGGGTACTGTTTTTTCTTTCCCATAACATACTCTCACCCTCTAACCTGGCCATCAAAGACCTTAGCTTCACCATGAAAAATAACACCATTACTGATTGTAAATTTAATTACTTGGAATACAAGGTGATTTAGTTATGTGCGTAGTAAAGCCTCTCTAATTTGGGTTTAGATATATCAACAATGCAATGCTAGATTATCCTAAAGGGCCCTAGAAAGATAGGAGATGAGAAAATCATAAAGGACAAAATAAAATAAAATCAACCATTTCAATTAGGTATAAATCAACTATTTCAGTTAAACTTTAGGCAAAAATACGAAAATAGGATGCAGTCAAATTCATATAATATCCAAATAGAATCACAAAATTGATTTAAAAAATTCATACATGAATATACCTATATCATGAGGAGAGATTTTTGTTGGATGCGGCGATGATGTTGATGGAGTGCACGACGGAGTTGACAATGAAAACAGGAAATTTACTTCAGTGCGATGAAATTTAAGCACGATTAAAATGGGAAGATTCAATTTCTTCGGCAAAAAACGATTTTGGGGAAGTGAACGAGGGTTAGGGTTTTCTAAGTATGAGAGGAGAGAGGAACAGAAAATAGATTGGTTACATTTATTTTGGACCACACGGACTTTTTTTTACAAAGGCAGCGAACGTGAAATATTTTTAGCCATGTTTGTATTATTAGTGAAATACTTTTGCTTGCATTTAAAAAGAAACACTACTAATTTTTGCAACTATAAATGGTTTTTCTTGTTAAGTATTAGTTTATTAGTAATATAGGTTGCTTTTCACATGGGTGCATTTGGAATAGTTTTCCCTGTTAGCGACTGATCGTCCATACCACTTCTGAGATAATTCAGCGAACGAGAAATACTCCTAATTACTCTATCTCTGTAGTTGAGGATCGACCAGAATCAAGGACTACTAGCCTGTATTTATATTTTATCCATTAATGGTATGAACCATTATCTGAGATGCTCTAATATCACTAATTAGTTATGTCGCTCACGTGCAACGCGTCGAGTATGCTGCATTGTGTATATGTATGTGCCATGTGGCATATTCTTTCTTAAAACGGAATTGATTGTTGTCAAGCAAGAGTTATTTGGGTTCCTGTATGGATTTCTTCAATGACTTGGAGTTGAATGCTGAATGAAATAGAAGTTCACTTCTACAGAATTCCAAGATTGAGCCAGAATTGGCCGAAAGTCTTTATCAGCTCAGGTTCCCAAAATCGATTTTCTCTAGTCTAGTGCATGGTTCACTTCGAAGATATTTGTATTAACTTCTTAGAAATCAGTGAAGAGTTCGTCGATTTAGGCGATATGTCTGCGTTGGAGAGTGTGATCGAATTCCATTGAAGCACGGTTTATTCTCTTCGTTGCAACTTTGAAGTTTAGAGTCTGTTGTTGGGTTTGGTGATCGACTTGGGAGGGTGACAGATCTTATTCCGAGGGAATGATTAGTTGAAGGAGTCAATTTAGGAAGCTCCGATGTTCGAGCTTACGCCAAGTGTTGAATCTTGTCATAATTTATCATGACACAAACAGTGAAGAGATGTATTGACCATTGTTCCCATTTCGTCGAGTTCTCCCTTGATGTAGAAGGGAAACCGACATCAAAATCGATATATGTTTTCCACTAATGGTGTTTCCGTACATGTTTTTGTTTGGCTTCAAGGTTTCATCGTTCTATCTGATCTTACAGATTGATGATGGAACGAGATTAGAACTCATGATAATTAGTTGCTTTTCTTGATTGTGACTTATGTTGTTTAGGGCTCAGTTGGATTATATATATGTAACATCACATGTATCAAAAATTAATACTATTGGCGACTACAACATACATAACATTTAATTCCGGGCCTAGAGTTAGAGGAGTGTTATGACATAGCTAGTCTATATTTGTAAGTATACATGGTTAGCTAAAACTTAATCTCATCGAGTCATTTTTTCATTTTTGTCGACTTATTTGCTTATTGTTAATTGTTGAGCTTAACTAGACATAATATTTGAGTCCAGTAGTTCACTTACTGGGAAGATAACCTGTGATACTGAGGGGTTTTTGGTGACAATAGTGGGATATAATATGCTCTTCAGTAGTGAGTCGTCTTCGATTAAGCGATGGAAGGCTAAGACTTAGATCTTTGGTAGACTAGCCGCTTATGATTGGATGATAGCGGGCTGAGACAGTTCGCTAGTGGAAAGTCGTCACTTGGGCATGTAGCTTGAGAGTATCTGGACACATTCGATGAGGTGATTGGACTGCCATCACCTTTGGGTTGATTTCTGTATCAATCTAGTTATGAATGTCCTTTCGATTGGGAATCTCGAATGTATTTTTGCGATTGTAGGTAGTTGGTTGGTGTATGCCGATTATAGTATCTCATACACTGCTTTGATCTTAATTGGTTGGTTGTGCTATTTGGGCTAACTGGCGAGTCGGCATATTTTGTTGATTGTATTCTGGGCGTTGAGAAAACACCATCTGTTGGAGTTTCACTTTTCATTGAGATAACTAGAGTGATTAGGTCACGTCATCTTGAGTAGGATGTCGTTATAAGTCCTACGAGAGTTTCGATGTTTTGGAAGTTGAGGTTGACCCGCAAATATATTTTTTTCTTGCTCTGAATAGGAGTGAGAGGTTGTATACACTTTGTTGCAAAGATGGTTTTAGTGCAGTGTGCTTTCGAATGGAGGGTTGTCACATTCTAGTCCATAACCAAAAGTGCAAGAGAAGGAGAATTCAATTCCTAATTTGGAGTCGATGGCAATAGAGTTCACATAGATAGAAGACATTATTTATTAGTGAGGGGGTTGGAGTCATTTAGTGATGTGATGTCATTAGGATTTCTCTTTCCCGTGAGATATCACTACAAAAAAATAGTTTTTTTACAGTGAGTAATGCGTATTGTAATACGGGTTTCGCGACGGGCATGTGATCATTATATTAGGCCACGTTGTTGACTGTATTTTACAAGAGCAGAAAACATTGTCAAAGGCCATTGTAATACACCTTCTATAATATTCATTGGCCATTGCAATAGACTCTATGACAACAATTAATGCCCGTTGTAAAACGTTGAAACTTGCAAGGTTTCTAACTATTGTAATATAAAATATTTACGAGAATTAATATATTTAATTTTGAATTTATAATTTTGAATATATATTTTATCCAAATAGATATTTATTACACTTTAGAAAAGTACACAGTTATGTTTCTCTCTGTTTCGCAATCACTATACAAAATACTCTTTTGTACAGACATTACCTTACTACACACACTCACTTTCACACTCAATCCCTTCATCTTTAGTGATTGATCCAAAATTTATCTAGTTGTCCATTGTACCTACCAGAATAGAATAACGTAGTAAACTAAAGAAGAAGCAATTTAATTCACATACACTTAATACAAAAAATTATTTGTCTCAGTTATTTGGGTTATTTCTCATCATTTTCTAGACAGGATCGGATATATGTATATATGAACTTGAACAACATATGAATTTTACAATGATACACTATGAATATTATAGTGTTCAAGCACGAGTTATTTATCCTACAGACAACTGCAAAGAACAAATCAAATGATTTAACTTAGCGTAGTGTAACAACCTACAATTATTTTTTTGGCCTCGATGGAAACTTATATTAAAGTCTCATGTATGTCGTACGAAGAGCTCACAACTAAAGTTCAATTTTCAAATCATTAGTGCATAAGCACAAAGCATGTATACACATACATGTATATGTATATACATATAATCAAAATGTGCTTGTGCATGTAGTAAGAAAATAGGTCGGACAGTATAGCCAAACAACAGTAAGTGCAAAAAATTCATGTGCAGTGAAATCAGGTCTACCAGCAAGATCATGACATGCACTAATCCAATACAATAAAGCAGCATTACCAAACTATTAGACTAGGCCAGTGATGCATGGGACATGGCACAGTAGGTGAACAAAATTTCAAATCTGTTCAAAACAATCTCAGGTCAGTAAGGACCATGGTCAGGGAATGTACGTAGCCCAACATGACATTGATACGACAACGGCACACAAATGCACAATAGTCCCGGTTCAAGTTCAGATCAACAAACAACTTAGTTCTGGTGCATTGACAATGGACATGAAATAATGCACAAGTCTGGTTCATACTAAAACATCAAGCAATATCATGTAACAATGATGCATGGGTAGTGAAATAAATACATGTGCATATTCAACCCAAGAAACAGGTACATGACAGAACCAAAGCATGCAATAGTAGACAGAGAATATTCACAAACTAAAACATGCACAAGTGGTGCAAGTTCAAGGTATATAACATTATCAAGGGAAGAGCATAATAATGAAACGGTGGTCTAGAAATACAAATGCAAATGATTCAGAAGTAACAATGGCATATACACAGAATCAAGATCAATTGTAGAATCTATACAAATCAGTTAGAATATCATAATGACCGAACTTCCAAAAGCAAGTGTTTTTTATTCGAGTGAGCAATAAATAGGGAAGCAGTAAATAAGTTGAAATTATCAACTTAGAAAATATGTTGAAACTATCAACAAATCTCTAGCGGGAGAAATTAACAAAAACCAAGTCAAACACGCAAAGGTCCAATAGATAAGATCGAATAACATCATGACCAAATCTCAATAGAATCAAAGAGAATATCAGGTTTTTATAATTCTGTAAAATATCCAAAATCATCATCGACATGCTGCGAAATCGAATCGTTGAAGATCGAGCAAGTATTAATCGTAAAAAGGGAAGAAATCACTTACAAATTAATTTGTAGAAATTTCATACCGACAAACAAAACCGCAAGAGCAATCAAAGCAACTGATCTTCGAAGCAACCAGAGATAACCGAATTTCAAATCAATCGGAGGAACCAAGGAGTAGCGGATTCTATTAGGGAATTAAAATACCCTAGTTCTTTTTTCCAAAGGAACGAGGTAGTGGAAATAAAGGATAGGCCGACCAAGTATTAGAAGGTGACCGAGCATTTAAAAATAACATGCCAAATTAGATTTAATAACATTGTCTTATTGATGTTTATATGATTAGGATTTTTTAGGAGTGTTTACATTTTTTATCGTTTAGTTTTATACAAACTCTTTTTTTAACCAAGGAACACACTACGGGATTTGTAGTCTGAGAATATTGCACTAATCCTGATCTTCACACAAAGCTTTAGTTATACAAGTGAATTGCAAATATTTGCAGTCTATATTTTAAGCGCCAGCATTCTCATCTCGTATGGCAAATAAGTACATAAGATTACAAATATTTACAATGTGTGTAACGCACTGATACTTTATGAAGCAGAACATCCTAAAACATAGGACATTTGATTATTGCAGAACACTACAGTATTTGTAAAGTGATGGTTGAATTAATGTTTACGGTTAAAAAATGAATTACTATAATGTGCAAATATTAGATTCTGGATCTATATTTCAAGAATACAAAATCGAAATCTATTATCCAATATCAGTATCATATTATTATTACTTCTGAAAGTAAAACTAAGTCAATTAAAATATTGATCGAACCTCCTATGACATCTAGAACAATCAAAGATAATGATAATTAGTTAAGAGTTGTCAATAATTGGTATTTATTACAACTAGAAAACAATAAATATTGTAAAATATAACTTTACATCCAGCAAAAAAAGTTGTAATAGTTGACATCCATGACAAAGGGCAGAAGAAAGCAGTTGTAATAATATCTCGTACAATGAGTGGGTGGGAATGAAAATCGGTTTTTAGTGTCGCATATGAATTTTAAGTGCCGACATTTGTTAGTGTTTGTGGGCTTTAACGTTATTCTTGCCTTACTTTTATTTGGATAAGTCTGATATTAGTTTGAATTAATTATTAGGTATTAATTAATTAATACCATGATGAAACTATTAACTAAAGAAAAATTTATGACTAATGAAAATAATCGTGAAAATTAATTATTTAATTGTAGTTACTAATTAGTAAAAAATAATTATTAAATGTTAATTCATATTTAATAATTATAATCTACTATTAATTACTACTTATTGATAATTAATATGCATATTATTAATTTTTAATTTTTAACATTAATTTTTTATTTTTGATAGTAATATTACTAACCATAAATTATTAATACTTATTGTTAATTATAAATTATTATATATTTGATATTAATTACTTAATATTACTTACTAATAACTCGAAAGTAAAATTAAGCCTATTGAATACTAATTATGTGTAATAATTATTAATTAGTGATTATTTATTAATATATATCAAAAAGGGTTCAAGAGCTTGTGAGTAAATGTTAATGGAGACAACTTCCATTTCATTTCTTCCATTTTCTACATCTCTTCGCTACTTCAATTCTGCCACCTTGCAACATTCCTCGAATGTATTTCCCTCCTTAACTGTTTTCGTCTACGTGGTCACTCACCTCCTTTCTTTTTTCTTCTCAGATCCCTTAATCACAGAATCTCTCTTATTTTCTGCTTACCAATCCACGGGTTTATTTATGACCTAAACCCCCTCCAAGCCTCCCTTATACGAGATCAATTCTTCTGTACCCAACTCCGGTGTTCCCGTGTGCCCGACTGATCACTACCACACATCAACCACACATATTATTAATAATCTAATGAACGGGTTCTACAATCCACTCAAAACCATTAGATTTTGTGCAAATCAATGGATAAGATTAATCCGGCACATGAGAACACCGGAGTTGGGTATAGAAAAATTCATCCCCCCTTATACTCCTATGTGTTATGGCCCTTCCTGGCTTTTCAAATCTTCTCTGTCTTAAGATTCTGGTGGTTGTTTCGAGTTTCCCTTCCAAACGATAATCTACAATGCGCAACACATGGTAACCTCGTGATTTCGTGCCTATACATTGCTTGGTGTAATTGTCTGGTGCTTGTTTGACTTCGTCAGGAGATTTGGGGTCGGATTGGATGAATGTTGAATCAACGGGTTGGTTTTATGATGGAATTATTTTTGGTTAAATCATGTTGGTGGTTTCGACTTTCCTGGTGTTGTAGGATTTGGCACTCCCGCGGAGCTTGCAGTAACTTCTTGCCCATTGTTTGTCTCGCATCTCACCATTGTAGTTGTGACGGTCCTCGTGTGGGTAAGATATTCCATGTATTAACGTCTTGAGAGTGCTGATTATGTTGCCTGTGCAGATTGTTTAGCCTTTGTAGTTAGTCTGTATGGGTTTGTTGTGTTCATTTTGGAGTACTATGGCTTGTGATAGCTTACCTACTTTTTGTGCCATTTTCTCAAGTCAGTCCTGGTTGTCATAGGTTTCATGGAGTAATTTTGAGGTTCGGGTTTAGTAAGTAGTGTGTTTGGCGTGCTAGAATTCTTTTGTATCATCGTTTCTTTCAGCAATACAGGTGAAGCATTCACTCTCGACGTTGTTGTTCAGTGATCTGATGATTTTCACTACCTCCCTTACCCACGTTTCTTGCTATCTTAGTCATTCTCTCCTTTTTCTCCTTGCCTTGGCAGGCTCTCATGTGATACTTTCAACTATGTTAGTGGTAAATGTGTATGTGCTGCTATGCTATGATCTTTCTCATGTCAGTTCTTGCCTTGTTGCCCTTATTGCTTCCCCTTTGGAGGGTATCTCTAATGACATGAATTCAATGTAATTACTACTGTCCGGTATGCGTGCAGTCCTTGTTGTCGTTTGTATTGTGTGGCTCCAAAATCTCCATTTTTACTGGTAGGTAAGTTACTGGGATGGTGTATGTACTATGTTCTAGAGTAGGCATAGTGTGTAACCAATGTCACTACAGCTTGCATTGTCCTTAATGCTACTGGGTACAGCTGCTTTGTCCGGTTGTACTCATTTTGCTTTTTATAGGCATGTATTTAAAATGTTATTTTATACTATGGTAGTATGTCATGTAAAATAACCATGTGATTCCCTGTATGGAGCTTTATAGTAGTCTAAAAAATGTCTAACTCCTATGTTGTTAGGTCTATCAATGGGTCGTGTTGGGTCGAGTTCCAGTCGGGTCAACTCGGGTTTGGGTTGATATATAAATGGGTTGGATCAAACTATTTATTAAACGGGTCAATTTTCCCAACCCTAACCGGACCCGTTTATAGACAGGTTGACCCGATCCGTGTAACTCGTTTAACTAAATGGGTCATGTCGGGTCGAATCAGGTCGGCTTTTCCTATTTAACCCATTGGCAAATTTTGCTCATTAATATAAACAGCAAAAGTACCAAATCAGCAACAGGTAGCACTATTGTATAATCACCAACAGACAGCAAGTTACAAAATCATCAACAGACAACACTTATATAAAACATGAAATCACCATATCCAAAATTATTCTCCGTACATAAGAATATATGTGTATACTGCATAGATAAAAGGCTATCAGTACGGAAGAGATACAGTTGTTATAAGTAAAGTATAACTAACAACATACAAGAATAAATTAGTAAAATATAACAGCTTACACAAGATATATAAACATACTGATAACTACATAAATAAAAGACTAACACTAACAACATACATAAAAGACTAACACTAACAGCATATATAAAAGACTAATAGTATGGAAGAAATACAACAAATAATCAGGTTTGGCAGGTCAAAATTAGTTTAGTGGGTCAACCCTAAACCCACCCATTTATAAACGGGTCAAACTGGGGTTGACCCGAAAATGACCAACCGACTAAATGGGTCGGGTTGACCTGCTATTTTCCAACGGGTTTCGGGGTCGTCTAGGAAATTGAGAGTCCTATATGTTGTAACCTAAATAGGACGACGGTGGACGGTCCACCATAAAAACTGAATTTGTAGTAGGTTGATAACCACCAATCTCATGTTTTACTTGTAATTATTATTGGTTATAATAAAAGTGTTTCAGGTCACTTTAAAAACCTGTCGGCTTTGCCAAAAAAATCGTTAATTGTTATAAATTTAGTATTATTAATAATTAATTATTAAATATTAATAAATAATTTTATTAATGATTAGTAATTAGTAATATAATATCATTGTTAGTAACTAGTAAAATATGAATAATAGAATCTTATTAATTAATTATTAAATAATAAAAAATAATCAATATTAATTTTAAGAAAGTATTATAATTATTAGTTATTGAATGTCGAAAATTGGTAATAGACATTTATTATAACAGACATTTTATGATCATTGTAAAATTGGCATCGGTTAAAACATGCATTTTATTACCGTTGTAAAATTGACACTTATTACAATGGGCATCACCTGTTGTAAAATTTACACCTCTTACAACGGGCATTTTATGATCGTTGTCAAATAGCGTCCATTACAACGGGTATTTGTGAACATCATTAAATTTACATCCATTAAAATGGGCTTGAAATGACTATTGTAATGACATTATATTACAATGGAGAGTCATTGCCTATTGTAAAAAGGGCGTTGTACAGTACATCTATTACAATGGTCCAGAAATGACCGTTGTAATAGCGTCATATTACAATGGCAACTAACATCTGTTGTAAAAAGGGCGTTGTAATTAGGTTTTTTTGGTAGTATCAACCTTTTCTAATAGCAACATTTGAAGTCTCCTAAGACTTTGTTATTTCCCATGTGTGCATAAGGGAAATGCAGTTGTTTATGTCTCGAGTTGGGGAAGTACCATTATAGGAGCGATGTCCTATTAGTGGACGTTGCTTGTATTTATTATTAATTATGACCCTATAACTCGATGTGAAGTTGAGCGGATCCGGCTGAGGTGGTTGGTTCCATATGAAAGAGGTGTTGCTTATATTCGTTATCATTAGAAGAGGTTGGTTGTGTATTCAACTTATCATGAATGAAATGCCAGCTATCTATAGCTGAATGGGATGAATGAACAGTTTTCTACAACTATTTGAAAATTCCAAATGGATGGGGAATAATTGTTGATGGTTTCCATCTGTTGGTTTCCATGTAACTGAGGATAACATAACAACACTCGAGTTATATCCGGTTTGTTAACGAAAAATGCTCGATTACTATTGCTCATTTTGAATTGACAACCAAGTTGTTGAGTCATATTGGATTGAATCGAATATTTGATGCGTCATATTAGTTAGATTAGTATCCTACATGCTAAGTCAAATACGGATGTTACTTTTTATGATTGTTATTATTTTTTCAAGCATGCTTGATTATTGATGTTAGGCATGACTATTTATGCTCATATGTTTGTTAATCATGCAAGATAGTTGTATTGTTGTATAATCCTTTAATCGAGATAAAATTCCATACATGACTTGACATACTTATGTTAGATAAATTCTATTTATTTAACATACCTACTTCCTTTTTTGCTATTTATACTACTGTGTCAAATCCTCTTTGTTGAGTACATGCCCCGGTATAAGCAAGCTTTTATTGTTTAGATGCTTACTCGCTTTTATTTGCATCTAAATACTATGATTGCTTCAAAAGAGGTATGTAGTGGATGTAGAGTTGTCTTTTTTCATTTGGTGCATTTTGGTGATTTTATGCCCTATGTATGGGTAGTCAATTTTGGCTTGTGGTTTCTTTTGTTAGGACGAGTCATGTATGGCGAGTTGTACTTTATCTGGATTGAGCCACATAAACAAAGTACTGTCAAAATTTTCCATGAATTTTATCAAATTTTGGAAAGAAATTCAATATGAGTTGTTAGATTGAATTGTCTTCCAACTAATGAGTTGTCGCTTTCATTTTCATTACCATTTGTTTGGAAAATAAGCGTATAACTTAGTTGATTGGCTGAGCTGCATCGATCCCGAATTAGGTTGTTGTTGCACTTAGGAATGGGGATATTGGCTCCATGCCAAAATTCGAGTCTATTTATTTTATTATGGTCGCTCTCAATGGTCGTTGTTGAGAGCGTTAAATAACGATTTATCTTATGTCGTTACTTATTCGAGAGTGTTGAGTTAGGTTGTTTCATCCTTGAGGATTTTGATGAAATCCTTAAGGAGGAAAGAATGTAATGACAAGTATTTTAACGATTGGATATTTAAAAAATTTATTTAAAAATTGATTGTTAATTTTTCAGTTGATGGTTCCAAACGGAATTTTCCACAAACGAACGAATCAGGACTTGAGACCAGTTCCACTGAGTCTTGATTATTCATTATGTGAATAATAAGTATAAGGATCACTATATTTCTAATTTGGACCATTTGGTGATCAAAATGATCTCGAAATAGTCGTAAATTATCATTTCCAAAATATAGTGCTGGAACATGATGAAACTTATATTTTTGGAATGACAGTAGTGAGTTGTTGCATGCTGTTAAGTTTCGTAGTGATATTGGCTAAGATAAGTGATATTGTCTCTCATTGAACTATATTTGTTTGTATGGTGTTTATTTGACGTTTTAAACTGATTTCTAATTTTTACATGTAATTGTTACAATAACTGAACGTAGTAAATAATTAATAAAAAATTAATAAGCGATTTAAGTAGTTTTCATCAGGATTAAAACATTTTACCTATTTACATGCTACGATGCGTCATTTGCCCGTTTACACGCTACTACACACTATTTTTACCATACTGCTAGATTTAAGTTATTTGCACATTTATTTCACATTGATTGCTATAGATATGTTCTATTTGATTTATTTTTGATATTATGGATGCATGTATGCTAATTTAGTAATTTGTGTGAATATTGGATGCATGGTTGAATTGTTTTCTTATTTTAGCTTAAAACGTCATTCGTAAGCGATCTAGTATTAGGAAGTCTCGTTCGTCAGAGTTGGAAGTGCTTATCAATAAAAGACACACGTTAGTGTATATTACTTGAGCGTACAAGGATGATAGACTAGAATGGATAAGATAAATTCTCGAGGAGCTTCAGAGCGCATGGTTGGATTTAACGATGGCTAGCAGCATCGGAGCTCGGCGACGGATTTGAAGATGAAGCGATACTGGAGCTTGGTGGTCGATCTGAAGACGAAGGATGGACTTGATGACAAGTTGGATTTCGCGATGAATGTCAGACATTTTTTCCCTACATGCATCTTTAACCAATTTTAGTTAAGTTGATGATCCGAGTAGTCGGCATCGATTACCATGAAGTTTTTAATATTGATTACTATTGCTATTGGCCATTTTGGCCAGTTTGACATAGATGATGGAGCAATTTCGAGGAGTAGAATATGATGGTTCATTTGAAGTTGGTTTTTATATGATGGCTATTTAATCAGTGACTTTTGCGTGAGGCAATTAAGTGGTGCTTCGATCCAGTGGTTCGTTATCCGACGATGGTGATTCCATGATGCGAAGCGGTGACTTCAGTAATGGATGGTGATATCCCGAGATGTAGAGTAAGGACGATGGATTGAGGGGAAGCTACTAGAGAGAGTTGTGGATCATTGACTGGGTTGATAACAAGTCAATTGTTTATATTTAGTCCCAGCCAAAGAAATCACTCCAAATTTGGGTCACAGAAGTAGTTTCTAGATGGACTCTACGTGGGGGACGTTTGCAAAGTGATTGTTGATACGCATGTTTGACAGATACTCGAAGCGAAGGGGTTGCGGGTGTGTGGTTCTTTTGGACCAAGTCCGGGTCCTTTTATTCAAGTCCGGAAGATTGTTTCCAAGTCCAAGGAAACCAATACACACACTTAGATCGAGTCTGGGTCAGTACCTTTGGTTGTACGCTAGTACATCTTAGTTCATGGCCGACTGGTTGACATGGGTTCGAGTACATAGGAACAAGAGCGTCATCGTTTCAATGCACTTAGAGAGTGAATGCGAGAATGGATGATGGATGCTATGGCTGTTCACTTGTTTATCACCATTTAATACTTAGACATCTACCACACCCTCTTTATATGATACTTATCACAACATACCATATACCGATTGTTATGTATTACCTCTGTGGATACATGAGCATGACATATATGCTTCTACATCCCCTCCATGTCGTATATACTATTACGACTTTTACAGTAATTTGAGATTTATTTGTCTCTTACACCAGGCTGTTATCTAATCCAAGGTTTATTTCTCTCTTATTATCTTGGATGCTCATCGGACAATGCTGATGTGTAGACCAGGTGGCAGGTGTATGTATTATTCGGAGCAGCTCAGGTAGATTAGCAGAAGGCGACCGTATACATATTTGTACTTGTATTCTTATTGTTTAATCCGTTGTGTGACATTGTGGAGCCTTTACAGTGTTATGTATTTTTAATAGAGATTGTTTACCCATTTATTTATCACTTGTATAAATTGTATTACTGTTCTGCATAACTGTATGATCCTATGTATTATGATTATGTGGTTTATGTAGTTCTTACTGTCTCGCATGTTTTTTACCTGTGATTGTTATTATTTTATATTACTTGATGTGCTGTGAGATATACGACAGGTTCTGTGATTGTGTTTTATATTATCATATTTTTCTTCTTTTCTATTTCCTTCTTTTTTCCCCTCTTTTCTCTTCTTCTCTCTTATTATTTCTCCCAACGATTGTTTTACATCGATCAGTGCATCTGCAATGCGATAATAGATTATATAAGCATTGATGGAGTATGGCGACCATCACGATAGGGACTTAAAAAGAGTGGAAGTATAAGAAGTGAAATAGAGAGAGAGGATGACAAAAATAAGTGGATATGGAAAGTGACGTCATGATTATAAATATACTTGGCTTTTATGGGAGTAAAACTCATTCAGATGCTTTCAAAGCAGTATAAAAGAAGAGCAAATCTTCTGTACTCAAATCCTTTATGCCTCTGTATCCAAGCAATCAGAACCTCTGATTTTCATCTTTTTGTAATTAAGTCCTCTTTCTGTTGAAGGTTTAATTGACAAAAAGTAGAAATCATGGGGTCTTAATTGGTTGAGTACGGGAAGATAGAGAATTTTGGGTAAATAAGATTTGATCGTGCATAAAAGGCTACCCTTGATCATTATTAACTATTTTTTTTCAACAGCCACTGTCTGCAGGAATCTCTGACATTAAATGCTTTCCAGCAGATAATGGTGTTGTATAATCAGTATTTGCTTGCCAACAATCATGCCCTTAATTGAATTGATTCGGTAATTCTGGTTTAGACTTTCAAAAAGTACAATTTTATATGTATGTGAATCCTCCACCAAAATTAACTAGTAAGAAAAGGAACATTCCACTATTTGGGCACTAGTCCATTGCTGAAATCAAGCACCACCACTCCAACCCAAAGTCAAGATTCCAATATCTCTCAGACCACAGGCTAGCACCATGTGAAGATTAGCTGCCAAAATTAACAGAACATACATACTGTATACATAAAATATTCTATCATTTCATTTAAACAATTTAATTTACTAAAAGCAATCCACATTACAATAACTAAAGTATGATTAGTTGGAACATCAATAAAGAAGAAGAAAAAACCATCTACACTTTGTCGTTACCATGTATTCTCTAATAAACTAATCATAAAATATGCTTATAAAATCATAAAATATGCTAATAAAATGATCATGACAATGCCACCCATTGACATAAATAATTATGAACTAATTCAATATGTCATGATACCTTATCCTTCTCCTTTATATATAACAACCAAGAAAGTGATTTTAACTAAACCGTGTAAGAAGCTAGCCAAAACAAAATAAAATATGGAGCCTAAAAGGTCTTTTCTGGTTACACTTATGCTACTGGTGATGGTTTTAGGAGGAGAAGCGCAGCTAAGACGAGGGTTCTATCAGCGTTCATGTCCGAATGTGGAGTGGATCGTGAGGCAGGCAGTCATGAGGAAAATCAGGCAAACTTTCGTTACAATCCCAGCAACACTAAGGCTGTTCTTCCATGATTGCTTTGTAGAGGTATATAAATCTACAAATCATACATGCACTAGCAGTTTAACGTTCATTTCCTTTATAGAATTTCATCTTACAATGAAGAATGAATATCAATCAAATGCAGGGATGTGATGCTTCTGTACTGATATCATCTCCAAGAGGCGATGCCGAGAAGGACGCCGACGACAATTTGTCTCTGGCAGGTGATGGCTTCGACACTGTTAACAAGGCCAAACAGGCGGTGGAGGCTGCATGTCCTGGCGTTGTTTCTTGTGCTGATATTCTTGCACTTGCCGCCCGCGACGTTGTATTTCTTGTAAGCATTTCCCCCCTTCTTTTTAAATATATACTCAAGTAACAATAAATTAGTACAGTATGCATCTACACATACACGTGTTCCATTAGAATTCATATGGAAAGAAATGGTCTGAACAGATACAGAGGTGTTAGTGTGTGTTTGTAAATTAATGCACCTATGATTTCCTATTGTTTTTCCCCTTTTTTCTTTCGAACTCTGTAAACAAACAAATATCACCATAATCTGTTCAGTGATGAAGTATAAAGATAATAAATCCAGAAAGATATATGTATGTTAAGTATCACCATTGTGCTTCAAACTTTCCACATGCTGCCAGAAACTTATATTTATAGATGTATCAATAATGTCTACTCAGCACACCAAACTACTTCATATTATGTAATAATTTTATTTTATGAATGTTTTAGTCAAGTGGGCCATGGTTCAACGTAGAACTAGGAAGACGTGATGGGCGGATATCTTCGAAGTTTAGGGTAGCCGGCAACCTGCCACCTCCAAGCTTTAACCTGAACCTCCTAAGCTGGATATTCAGGAAGAACAACCTAACAATGGTGGACATGATCGCCCTATCGGGGGCCCATACAGTAGGATTCTCCCACTGCAACCGCGTCTCAAACCGCCTCTACTCCTTCGGCTCCTCCTCCCGGGTCGACCCGACCCTGAATCCGACCTACGCAAGGCAGCTCATGCAAGCATGTCCGAGAAACGTGGACCCTAGAATCGCCATTAACATGGACCCAAACACGCCTAACACTTTCGACAACGCCTACTTCAAGAACTTGGTTAACGGCAAGGGGCTGTTTTCTTCCGATCAGGTGCTGTTTACGAATCCCATTTCCAGGCCGACGGTGAATGCGTTTGCCAATAATGCTCAGAGCTTTTCCCAGGCGTTTGCTGCTGCTATGGTCAGGCTTGGTCGAACTGGTGTTAAGACTGGTAATCAGGGTGGGATTAGAAGGGACTGTGCCGTTTTTAGATGATTTTCTTGACTTCTGTTTTAATTGATTTTTTTTTTTTTTTTTTTTTTTTTCTTCATCTAGTGTTTCTAATTTGTTTTGACTATGTTTGAATGAAGAATAACTGCTGTAGACTTGTTTTGTTGAGTTATCAATGAATTTTTTTTCTTTCGGTGGGTACCTTTACAATTTCAGGCAATGGCAAATGTAGGTGGAATCACAGGTTCACCTATCGGTCTATCACAGTTAGATATTTTTGCGTTTTGTGTTGTTTCAGCATTTAGAGATTATCCTTGTTTGGATTTGAATAAAATTAGGTATTTGGATTATTATCAAACCCACCGTTAGCAAGTTACATACTATCATATATTAACTTTGTCTGAAGCTAAATAATGCGTTCCGGTTACCTACTGTCACATATTAACTTTGTCCGAAGCTAAATAATGCGTTCCGATTCCACGCATTTTATAATGTTCGCGTATGATCCAGAATATCATCGCAACTTCCTCCTCTTACCATGTTGTTCTCCTACTTCTATAAATATATTACCAAAATTTCACTATCTTCCTCCTTTTATCGCTTTCCTCCTTCCGTATATGACCGCAATTTACAATAATCTCTAAATCAACCCCGCTACATTGATTTCAACTGCAACTCTTCTTTTGTCTTCGGCCCACGTCACCAAACCCAAACAAAACAACATTCACGAACTCGTAACCGTAACTCTAGAGACATCGGGGCTTCTGTCGATGACTTCATCTTCCGCATATAATCATTCCAAACAACATCCGGTTCAATTTTAATTTCCTGTAAAATTGTGTTTGATTAATTTTTCAAACAATTGCTAGTATAACCGATAAACCATATTATGCGCGATTAGGACCAAAACAGGAATAATATATATTTGCATCAGTGATAGTTGATTGTTGTTATTATCATCACTGAGGATTGGAATATTTCAGAATATGATAAAATAAATTACAAGTCAAGGGTAGCATAATCGTTTTATGAAAAATTGATTAATCTTATTCTTTGGACAATTAGCCGTATAATATAATATAACCAATAAACTATACTATGTGCTCAAATTAGAGTCAATTTATTGTTATGCTATATGATTATAATTTTTGACCCTTTTTTGTTTTTTGTTTTGATCTTCTTTTTTGAATTTTTTTCTTTATAGTTTGATTTCCAGTCATAAATATAAGATTTATGATTTTTTTTTCTCTTCAGCAATTACCATAATTAATGTACGTGTGTGTATTTGGTAGATTTTAAGTTTGTTAGCTTTTTCTCAATAATCAAGAAAGGTGAAATTGTAGCAAATGTGTTTGAATCATTTTGTTTTAATGTTTCATAATTTGATAAAAAAATTAGAAGTCCAATGTTTTAAGGAATCGATAAGTCAAAATTTCAATTTCCTTTACTATTGTCTTTCTTTTTTTGGGAATATAATAATATTGAAAATGTTGAAATTAATGCATATGATGATGCATAGTTAATGCACATGATAGGTAATTACAAATCAAATTTTTTTGTTTGGAATCATTAGTTTTTTTTTTTTACATTATTTACTTAATTAGTTGTATAACTAAAGATTTTCTCGGATCAACTTATGGGTTGTGACATAAGTAGCGACATTTCTATTATCATAATGTTTTTGATCTTCTAACCGTTGTTATACAGATGCTATCGTAGTCAACATTTGTAACGTACATTTTTCTTTATAGTGTATGGACAACTTTTGAGTAAAGACTAAAAATGCATACACGGAAAAACCAAAAAAGGAACAAAAAGAAAAAAAAAACATGGTTCTATATTTCTATTGAGTGTCATATATGCTTGTATTGTGACATTATTGCCTTCATATCGTTGCTTCAAGCTAATATGAGGTAAATTTTGTATTTTGTTAATGTATTACGGTTGTTTAAGTATTACTTCTATATTGCATTAAAATTTGTATGCCTATAGATGGTTGCATACTTCTGTATTGAATTAAAAATTTAGACCAATAGTTGGTGTTAAAAGGACTTGAAGTTAATTCTCTTTGTTTTGATCTAGTTAATTATTATGCAGAAGTTTAACATTTGGTTATCTAGATCATGAACAACAAGAATTTGTCCCTTTGTAGTGTATATGTGTTGGCCCACCTTTTTCCAAGGTTGTCACTACTCAGGTCTCTATTAAGCAAAGTGATTATGCGCTTGGAAGCTTGGATATCACATGCTTGGGTCATCAGTTCGACCAACATTCCAGGTCAACACGCATCCTCTTGGCCTAAATCCACGATCCCAGGCTTTGGGTTGAAACCCACTTCAGGTCGACATCCCCCGGGTCGGTCATATTTTGCAAGCTTTTCTAGGTCTCTTTAAGAACGCTTTGGGTCGAAGTGTCTCGGTTCGATCACATCGGCCTGGCCCACTGACCCGAAATCTGAAGAGATTCAAAAGCTACAAACTTGGTCGACTCTGACCTACTCTATCTCCTTAAAATCCGAATCGAATAACACGTGTGTTATGCGATACTAGGAGGATTGCATCTCACATGAAGACTAGGTTTGGCAGCTTAGTCGCCTGGCCCTGATTATCTACATCACCTAACACGTGGTCGACCCGACCCGGGATGACCGCCATATGGCAGGTCGAGCCAACCCGGACGCTCAGCTATAAATAGGAGTTTTAAAGGCTGGAGAAGGGGCTTTTTCGCCTGAACCATTTCTACTTTTGAGAAATAATGTTGTTGCTTCTACGAAGGTCAATCACATCACTGAAACATAAGGATTTTGTGTATAATTCATCTTTCTTCTCTACTTTCTTACAAATAAAATAATTGTAACCTATAATCGACAGTATAAATAGAGATTATAAGTGGACATAGGCTTGGATTTGGCCGAACTGCTATAAAATTCTTGTGTGTTCCTGTGTTTATCTCATTTTCTTGCATCTATGATTAAAATCGCCAAAATATTTTGAGATTTGTGTGTGGATTGCACACTTTGGTGGTTGATTGTCAAGAGTACCACTTTTTGACATCAACGTTTTGATGCGCCAGGTAGGGGGTACGTATCTTCAGTAATTTCTAGCTTGAAAGGTTTCACATAGCTCGTTTTTGGATTAAAATGGTGAAGTGGAAGAAAGATGGAGCGCCTTACCAAGCACAGGCAGCGGGCAACGAGGTAAACCAGGAGGCTTCCTCAACTGGACACCCCTCTCTATACGTAATGTAACAACCCGAACCAGGATAGACCGAATTTTTTTCAAAATTCAAATCTATCGAAATTCATGTTGGTTTTTCTGGTATCCTGCAGAAAAAACAGAGATATAAAATATATCAGAGCTCAGAAAACATCCCACAACGGAATAGATAAAATATAATATAATCAAAATATAGTCTTACCCAGATAATAATACTGCCTAACCAATATCCAAAGCTATTATATCTCTACCACAAGTCTAACCTGCGAGTATATTATGAGGAGGGGGTCAGAATACAAGTTCTAGTGACTGGATTTAAACTACACATTTTGGATAACCTTACATATACCGTTCAGTTACAGTTTCTTATTTATTATGTTACTTGGGTTATCAGAACTCAAAGCTTACACTCACGTCCTACCCATCTACTCCTCAGTTGATTAACCTAATATAGTATATATGTAGCTACCCTCAATATTAGTGTACACACCATGGTACCCCACTCGCACGGTCTCCGCCGTAATGCCACAGAAATATACGCAGTCCCTCATCCTACGCCGGAGCGACATACGAATCTCTATATAACAACGTTACATTCAGCATAGAATCGCCATCGTTATGCTACGTAAGCTTACGAACTGCCACCTTTGATTAAATCAGATTTCATCACAGAGTAATGCCCTAGATTCTACGATACACCAACCAGAGCAGACATGCATGTATCTAGACTTTCCCACATATGTATCGTCAATCGTACTCGATGCCTTAACCATACATATCCTCTACTATGCACCGAGTTCCGTAACAGGGCTGTATAAGAAACACGGAACTCAGTTGGGAGCTTTTCAGACATTTGTATAGAGAGATGTTAAGGTATGCATTTTCAGTGGCTATGGTCCCACCCGAAGCCTCCCTTAACTAGTGAAAGACAAACAATATTGAGGGTTAGTGACTGGCCCAGTAAGCAATAATCAACATTCTAATTAGCTTATCCCATAACCAAACCCTTGAAAGCGAAAGGTTGATGATCTGTAGGTTTATCTCTCCCACTTTCTGCATCACGCATCACGCTGACTGTCGATGGTTGGTACCCGACGACTGCTATCCACGACCCGCCAGACCTAACCTCTGCGAGCATAGTTCGACCGATGTCACTGCACAGAGGACTACCGGGAGTACCCTCCACTTTCTAGGAAGCCGCGTGCTTCCCCTTCCAGTCCTTCGGAGCCAGCGGAATATCAGCTGAACAGGCAATCAGATGGACGTGCGCTACCCTCGTGCCTTATGACACCACGATGATCTACCTCGTTGGATTATTCAACTTCAAATATACGGATTGGTCCAAGCGCCTCTAGTTAACGTGTTATTAGACCCTATGTCTAACCGTTTTATTTATATGCTTGCTCTACCTCATCAGATTTCCAATTTAACTTGGTTATTTGAAGTCATATTGATTTCTTATTCAAGTTACCAAGTTCCTCTTGCTTATTATTTTCAATTATATAACTTATTCCATTTGAGTTTATTAATAAGCCCATAACATGTTATTTTCTATATTGTAATCCAATGTCTGTAATCTACAATCTCTTTTATTCATTGTCTGGTTCCATGGTTACAATAACATGTTCTACTTAATATGTAATTAAGTATATTTTATCTCAATTCACATGTTTTCTGTTTAACATGTCACTTAATATTTATGATTAAATAAAACTTATTTCATCCCATACATTTCACCTCGTTCTTTCTTATTTACTCATAATTCCATATTACACTGTCACTACAACTTGTTGTGGTTTACCTATTAACTTAGTTTTTCTAACTAAGGTTTATTAACAAGCTTCCTTTTCATTTATTATAACTTATGTTATAATTTCCACTTGTCCCTAGGACAAGCCTACCTATTATTTTTCCTTTTCCCTTCAAGTTTATTAATAATAGGTAATTATCATTCCCCGTTTATTCCAATCCTTTTGTTGTTGTAGCTTTCATTCGTTTCCATTAATCACAATTAGTGCCTTTTAATTCTGTCTTTTTATATACATATATTTATATATATTTATGCACCAGACCTCTTACATTATGTCAACCACTTGTGGATGTTGGATATGTCTGGCGGTTCCGGGCAGACTTCTACCACAATTTGGACTTAACCTCGTGTCTTAGCACCGATACGTGTATATTTGCGCACTAGACCTCTCACATTAAATTAACAACTTGTGGATGCTGGATTTGCTGGGCGGTTCCCAGCATACTTCTACTACCAGTTGAATTTAAGCTTGTGTCTAAGTGCGGTTACCATTTCTTAATTACTGTAAATTTTCAATATAATTTAGGCGTATCCATTCTTCTAAATTTTTACTAATTCTATTTGTACATGTCACACTTAATTTCATATTAAGTCTATTTTAACTGATTATCATGTCACATGTTCTTCGTAACATGTAATTAAGTCCATTTTAAAAGAATAACATGTAATTATCAATTATGTAATTATTCCAATCTAACAAATTATCATGTGATTATCCCAATTCCTACAGTTAAGGGTTCAAGTATATAATATGCCACAGATTAACATGTAATTATCCCAATTTTTACTGTAACTTAACTTGCAGTACCCTATTAACAAGTTATTAAAACATGTATGTATACAACAGTAATCGTTTCCATGTATTTTAATAGCTTTATACATTTCAGCAAATTTACATTCAACAGATTTACTATGCATATTAATGGGGAATGTCAAACGATAAATATACCATTATCAAAAAGGTATAACTTGAATCTACTCACCTAATTGTTTTCCAATAGCATTTCATGGTTCTCTTAACTGAATTTAGAACCTAAATAACCATGGATCCACAATTCTCAACTAAACGAAAAAGGGAAGAAAGAGGAGAAATTTAAATTGACCAGATCCAAGAATTTACCTTGCTTCAAATAGAATTCTGAACACCTTCTTTATTAATATACATTCTTTTCCTCCAAATCTTGAATCAGAATTTTCCTAAACTGATTATTCTATTTTCTAAAGAGATTTGAGGAGGAAGAAGAATGATAAAGTCTAGACTGCCTCTCAGAAAATATGTGATTTAGGCTAGGCTCAACTAGCCTATTTATATGTGTTCAGGATCTTATCGTACACGCAACATTGAGTCAGCAACGAACATGGTTAAGAAAATACTCCAGATTCATCAATGTACCTGCCCGGATCAGGGGTGGGTCAACCCCCCATGATTGTGTAGACCCCTGGGTCCCACGAGCGATTTTGGGTATGATATTTACTGTTTTTAACATTTTTAATTTTAATCGTTTGTTTAGTATCACGTTATACTTTATTTGATCTATTAAAATATTATATTTACATATAATCTCCTTATATGTATACAAAACTTCAAAAACCCATTTTACATGTATATATATGCACAACTTTTATTTTGTTTTCAAAATTCAAACGGTGTTATGCCGTTATTTAATTTTATACCATATTTTTTTGATTTCAAATTTTTTTTGAACTTCTCCTTTGTGTGTGTGTGTGTATATATATATATTTGCACATATATACACATATATTTTCATACACATGTATACATATATTTTTGTACTTCTTTATATGTAAAATTTTCCTTATATGTGCATTTATACATATTTTCTCTTTAGAACATGTATTATTTAACCATTCCTTTAAAATAAAAATATAGTGCCTGCGGGGATCAAATCTGCGTCACTCTCATGAAAGTCACATGCTCTAACCAACTGGACTACTTAGGCTTTTGTTAACAAGACTTAGTCATTGTTCTTTTTTTTTTTTAAACCTTCATGCAATATTTCATTTAAACTACTAAATGAAACCTTATCAATTTGCATGCATCTTTTTCTTTCATTTTTCTTTTCTTATTAATGTATAATTTTGTAAATCATTGCATGCAACATAATTACACTACATGCAACCAATTTCTTCTTTCTTTTAATGCATGCATTGCATTGCTATTTGCATTAATCTTTCCTTTTTTCAATGCAGTATTTATTACATGCAATCATATACTACGATTATTTTATTCTTCTTTTATATATTTATGTCAATGCATATACACACACACACACACATATATATATATGCACTATTTAAATATTTAATTACCACAAAATGCGGGGTTTTATATTCTCCCACCTTAGGAAATTTCATCCCCGAAATTTGATAAGAGTAAAAATCAAATAACCCCTCGCATAATATTCATCCATCATGTGTGAATCCAATTTTTATAAACATTGTGCACTTGTGCAAAGTGTAATACAACATAGTAATACATGTATGCTTAAGCAGTACCTCCTATATGTATGCAAATTTTTCAAAAATCTTTTGAAAACATGATGCACACATCCTAAACATACTGGCAATTTCTATATGAATGCAATAATTGAAAATCAAAGTACTTTTTCATCCAAAATTTCCCACACTCGTACTGAGTAAGAGTGTAGTTCATCCAATTTTTTCATCCAAAACCCTACCAAGTAACTTTATTTTTCGAATTTTAGAAAAATATAATTTTCTAAATTGATTTCTTTTGTTACAAAAATGTGGAAACGGAATACTTCACATCTTTCTTTTTCTTTTTCAACTTTTTTCTCTCTGTACTCGGATTTTATATAACTACCATATAAATATTCCCTATTTTCCTATCCAAGCACATCTCACATAAGAAAACTTTCTTTGTTACATATTTTCTTTTTCAACTTATCTTGGAAAAATTTATTCTTATTCACATTTTCTCAGAGTTTTCCCTTTTTCTTTAACTGTCATGTTTATTGCTTTACTGAATTGTTTCCTTTTTAGTTGTGCTATTACTCTTGTCTTAGATTATTTAACTTATTTTTGTAATCTAAGTTTAGTTTCAAACAGGCTTTCTAGTTCTTCAACTAAAAAAGGAAAACATACGCTCTACACGGCTACTACTAGTGGCCAAGAATCTCAGGACTATGTCCTGGATGTGTACTAACAGCCATTTCCAAGCAACACCCTAGGCTTTTCCATTCTTACACATTTTACGGGAACCTGCCATTATTCCAAGATAATTCTTGCTATCTAATCCATAGCCTCAAAACTTTCCCCGTCTTCCCTAGGCACTAATCCTTACCTATTCCATGCTTTTAAAACACAGTTTAGCCATTTTCATTTAAATTTTCTTCCAAAAATTAAAAGTGTTAAAACTACATTTTCCTTATGAAAACTTACCTTTGTCAAACCATAAAAACATGTCATTTTATAAAAAAAATGTAAATCGTTTTTTTAAATCACAAAAACTGGAGCAGATAAGGACAACTATTTCTCAATCAGGTTTACCACTTGTTCTTGCCTATAAGGTCGATTCAGTTACTAACTACAAGGTGCGAACATCCACTCTATTCTTAATTTCTACAACTTATTTTGTCTACGCAACAAAATTTCTTGTTAAAACAATTTATCAAAAATGATTGTCAAAAGAGTAGAGATCTCAAAACTTTCTTTATTGAAAATTCCAGTTTTCAATGAAATGCAACATTTTCTTATTTTTTCTTTTTAATCCTTTCATGCAATATAACAAGAAAACTAGCAAGCTATACATGCTCTATAATGTGCACCTTTTCCTAAGAGAATTTTATTTTAGACAAAAATTTCACAAGAAATCACTGCTTCCAAAATATACCTCATCTTACATAAAAACTCACTATATACTTGTCAAATATGTTCTTTACATATTTATTCAAAATGTAACTTTTAAGATCAAAACTTGAAAACACCATAAATAATCTTCCAAAAGCTTTTACAGTTCCAAGTTCATAAAAGTTAACC